>CAKAOH010002487.1:18597-28740 GCA_916701665.1 Sebastiscus tertius | reverse complement strand
GAGACCTAGAGCATTCAGAGGATGGACGGATCAAACTAGAGACCTAGAGCATTCAGAGGATGGATGGATCAGACTAGAGACCTAGAGCATTCAGAGGACGGATGGATCAGACTAGAGACCTAGAGCATTCAGAGGATGGATGGATCAGACTAGAGACCTAGAGCATTCAGAGGATGGATGGATCAGACTAGAGACCTAGAGCATTCAGAGGATGGATGGATCAGACTAGAGACCTAGAGCATTCAGAGGATGGATGGATCAGACTAGAGACCTAGAGCATTCAGAGGATGGATGGATCAAACTAGAGACCTAGAGCATTCAGAGGATGGATGGCTTTCCTAGCTAGATTGATCAATAAGGGGGTTTCTGAGCAGTTTACACAACACAAGTGCTCGCCACCCAATCACTGAAAAATGCAATTCTTGCAGAAATCTCCAAATGTCAAAAGTTTTTGATCCCAAATCCCAGCATGGCTTTTTCTCTGGTGTTCCTCAAGGTCTTGGTGTCTTAATGTGGTATTTTGGAGGGATTATTGATCATTTTTAGCAATTCTCCGGTGGTAAAAAATGGTTAAATTTAGCACCAAATCTTTGTAATAAATGATATCAACCCAAAAATTACTGCAACAACTTATGAGACATAATAGAGCATGGGGATGACCATTATATACTTCTATCATCATGTTATAAACCCTTATAAACTAAATCAATTTCTTTTAATTGATTTATTAATGAATTCATTTGTATTTCTTATTAATGACTGGAACAATTTGGCACACAGTGCTGAGCTGTATTGCATAATATTATGAGAATAAAGTCATAAGTTTACGAGAAAAAAAATCTTAATATTATGAGAATAAAGTCATAAATTTGAGAACAAAGTCGTAATAGTATGAGAATAAAGTCATAAGTTTACGAGAAAAAAAATCGTAATATTATGAGAATAAAGTTATAAATTCACAAGAAATTGTTTTAATATTATGAGAATAAAGTCATACGTTTACAAGTAAAAACTCATAATATAATGAGGATAATGTCATACTATTTCAGGAAAACTTATGACTTTATTCTCATAATATTTTGACTTTTTTCTCGTAAACTTATAACTTTATTCTCATATTAAAAAAAATTCTCAGAAACTTATGACTTTATTCTCATAATAGTACTACTTTTTTCTCGTAAACTTATGACTTTATTCTCATAATATTAAAAAAAATTCTCATAAACTTATGACTTTATTCTCATAATATTAAAAAAAATTCTCATAAACTTATGACTTTATTCTCATAATATTCTGATTTTTTTCTTGTAAATTTATGACTTTATTCTCATAATATTACGACTTTGTTCTCGTAAACTTATGACTTTATTCTCATAATATTATGACTTTTTTCTTGTAAATTTATGACTTTATTCTCATAATATTACGACTTTGTTCTCGTAAACTTATGACTTTATTCTCATAATATTAAAAAAAATTCTCGTAAACTTATGACTTTATTCTCATAATATTCAGATTTTTTTCTAATAAATTTATGACTTATTCTCATAATATTCAGATTTTTTTCTAATAAATTTATGACTTTATTCTCATAATATTCAGATTTTTTTCTAATAAATTTATGACTTTATTCTCATAATATTCAGATTTTTTTCTAATAAATTTATGACTTTATTCTCATAATATTCAGATTTTTTTCTAATAAATGTATGACTTTATTCTCATAATATTCTGACTTTATTTTTGTAAACCTATGACTTTATTCTCATAATATTACAGCTTAATTCTCATATTATTATGACTTTATTGTCATAATATTAAACTTAATTCTGTAAATCTCAGATGTATTATCCCCCTGTATGTGGTCCTAATCCTCGTCACAGGGCTGCACACCTAACCTCGTGCTGCTATTATTAGCTGTGTCGCGGCTCCTTCACGGTCTCTGAGTGTTTCGGGAGTTTAGGGAGCTGCTCCTCTTCCTCTTCCTCTTCTTCCTCCTCCTCCTCCTCCTCTTCTTCTTCCTCCTCATCCTCCTCTTCCTCAGCAGCACACTTCCGTGTTGTGTGCCTGTCACCGTAAAGCAGGAAGCTCTGCAGTAACGTGCAGGAGTTCATCTGCCCTGCTGCTGTTTACCTGCAGGTATGTCCACCGGTTCTGTCTCCCTGTCTGTCTCTCATGTCTCTCTGTCTGTCTCTCCGTGTGTCTGTCTGTGTGTCTCTTCCTCACTGATTAGCTCCGTCAGTTAGCTCCACCGGTCTGTGTGTTTACAGACAGACAGACCTACAGACCGTCAGTGAGCTGTAATGTCTCTCTGTGTGTTGTGACTCTCAGCAGGCTGATAAAACGAGAGGCAGGCGAAGAAGAAGAGAGGCAGCCAGGAGCAGCTGCATGGAGGATAACTAGCGAACTAACCCAGGATAACTAACCCAGCCGGGGCTCAGCAGAGAGAGAGGAACTGAGCGACACTAGCACCAGGATGCCAGCAGGTAAGCTCTCTCTCTGTGTCTCTGTGTCTCTCTCTCTGTGTCTCTGTGTCTCTCTCTGTGTCTCTGTCTCTCTCTCTGTGTCTGTGTGTCTCTGTGTCTCTCTCTGTGTCTGTGTCTCTCTGTGTCTCTCTCTGTGTCTCTCTCTGTCTGTGTGTTGACGACATGTTGGCGATATTAGCCTGCACTTGAGGGTGCATGTGTTGCGTTCAGTGTCACAGTGAGGGCTGGTTATCCTCATAAAGTCTGCACCCCTCGAGTCTCTCCTGATAAAGTCATACATTTACAATAAAAAAAGTCAAAATATTATGAGAATAAAGTCAGAAGTTTCTGAGAAAAAAATCATAATATTACAAGAAAAAAGTCATAATATTATGAGAATAAAGCCATAAATTTACAATAAAAAAAGTCATAATATTATGAGAATAAAGTCATAATATGATGAGAATAAAGTCAGAAGTTTCCGAGAAAAAAATCATAATATTACAAGAAAAAAGTCATAATATTATGAGAATAAAGTCATAAATTTACCAGAATTGTTTTTGTAATATTATGAGAATAAAGTAATACATTTACGAGAAAAAAGTCATAATATTATGAGAATAAAGTCATAAATTTACAAGAAAAAATTCATAATATTATGAGAATGAAGTCATAAGTTTACAAGAAAAAAGTTGTAATATTATGAGAATAAAGTCATAATATGATGAATATAAAGTCAGAAATTTACAAGAAAAAAACATAATATTATGAGAATAAAGTCATAAGTTTGCGAGAATTCTTTTTTAATATTATGAGAATAAAGTCACAAAGTTAAGAATACTTATGACTTAATTCTAATGATGTTACAACTCTTCACAGTGATGCGTTCACCGTCACTGCTTGTGTGTAGTAATTTGGAGGCTTCTGTGTCACCGACAGTCCCTGCAGCTAACGATTCACCTTTCACAATATTCTCTTGATTAATCAATTAAGAAGCATTATCATCGATTTAAAATATTTAATCGTGACTAATTGCATGATGTGCCATAGTTAATTACTGTTTAATCTTTTCAAAATGTACCTTAAAGGGAGATTTGTGAAGTATTTAATACTCTTATCAACATGGGAGTGGACAAATATGCTGCTTTATGCAAATATATATATATATATATATATATATATATATATATATATTTTATTGTAAATCAATTAACAACACAACAACAATGACAGATATTGTCCAGAAACTCTCACAGGTACTGCATTTGACAAGTCTGATCTTGACCTTGCAAATGAACAGAACATTTTTTATAATCGTTTTAATGTCCATGATTTTTAGCAAGGAGTCGTCAAATTTAAAAAAATGTTCCCGAACAGACCACTGCGCACTTTGACAGGGATCTGAAACGTTTTAGGGGGGTTAAGGAAAGGAAAAGCCCCAGCCCTGATGGGATTGGGGGTCGTATCCTCAAAATATGTGCAGACCAGCTGGCAGATATCTTCTCTTTTATTTTCAAGTTGTCTCTCCAACTCCATAAGGTTCCTTGTGTTTGGAAGGCAAATCTGGATCCATTTCAGTTTGCCTATAGGTCTGTTGGGGGTTGATGATGCAACGGGTACCCGACTTCATATGATTCTGTCACATCTTGAGGGTGCAAAGACTTTTGTACGCCTTCTTTTTATTGATTTCTCCTCAGCTTTTAATTGTATTCAACCACATATTTTAGCAGAAAGGCTGAAGAGCATCCACAGTATTGATCCTGCCCTTATATCCCGGCTGATGGACTTTTTATCTGAGAGGTCGCAACGTGTGAGAGTTAACAATGTTTTATCCAATGTTCTTTTTTCCTCCACTGGATCAGCCGCAGGGGTGTTTCCTCTCGCCTCTTTTATTTGTTTTATATACAAAATGTGTGCCAAACTCAACACTCGAGGCGTCATGTTCTTAAAGGGACTATTTGTAACTTTCAGAATGTCTTGTTAACAGCGACACCTGTGGCCGTGAAATCAACAAAAGTCAGCGTCGGGTTCGTGCTTGCTCGCTCTAAATAGACCTGAATGAGCATCACTCAAAACAGTGAGGTGACACACGTCAGCTAAAAGCACAATATCACTCTATAGTTCAGCTGCTTGGCAGTAATGTTAGCTGACCAGACCAAGGTCTCTCCATGAATCACTGCTGATCCTAGTGTTGGCTTTCCTGCTTCAGCGCAGGCTGAGGCAGCGGGGCTCTGCAGCGTGTCTCCCTGCTCTCTCCGCCCGCAGCCAGAGAGAGCAGGGAGACACCGGCACCAGGCTCTCTGCAGAGCTCCGTCACCTCACAAGACACGGGAAACCTCTGCTGGTCTGGAGGAGCTGCAGCAGTTATTTCTGACCAAACGTCCACTGAACATTCACTAGATATTCTCAGAGCTACACTAACTCTTCTGCAGTGTGGAGTGAGCGCACGCTCACGTCTCGAGGTGGAGCGAGTACGCGCGCGCTGTGTGAGTGAGGGTAAGCAGGCAGAGGAGACGAGGCTCATATGCGCGCGCACATGTGTCCCGACCTGGTACATTTATACGCTTAGAAAGTTACAAACAGTCCCTTTAAGTATGCTGATGATTCGGTGATCGTGTCTCTCCTCAGTAATGACGACCTTGACCGTGGCCCGGTAGTGTCAGAATTCACTGACTGGTGTAGGACGTCTTTTATAAATATGAATGTGTCCAAAAGAAAAGAGATGATGGTAGATTTCCAGAAGAGTCCTCCGGTCTTCTCTCCTGTAAGGCTTAATGATCAGGCTGTTGAGGTGGTGCAGCAGTACAAATACCTCGGCACGGTGCTGGATGACCGGCTAACCTTTGAGCCTCAGGTGGATGCTGAATGTAAAGAAGCTCATCAGCGCATGTATTTTTACCGTAAACTTTGTAGTTTTAAGGTGGACAACACTTTTATGAAAATGTTTTATTGAGTCTGTGTTGACGTTGAGGGTCGCTCACCCTCAAAAACAGGAACAGGTTGCAGGGTATAGTCAAAGTGGGCAGCAAAATGCAGGCAACACCCTGAATGACTTGACTCCTCTGTTCCAAAGCAGGACTTCGAAGAAGGCTCAGTCGGTCCTAGCTGATCCTAGCTGATCCTAGCTGATCCTGGCTGATCCTGGCCGTCCCCTGTCCATTGAGTTCAGCTTGCTCCCGTCAGGCCGCAGATACAGTTTGCCTAAATGTAGGACCAACAGGCTCAGAAATTCTTTTGTTCCGACTGCCATTGGTTTCCTAAACAATGCCCTGTGATGTTGTACGCTTTTGTATTTATTGCCCTGAATAGGCTGTTTATTGTGTTTGTTTGATGGCTGTGTGGTACTGCTGACTGTACAACAAATTGCCCCTAGGGGATAATAAAGTTTCCCCTGACCCTTGACCTTGATTTAGCATAAAAATAATATGCTGAAATCATACAAACCAACAGGCAACAGCAGCTGTCAGTGTGTCAGTGTGCTGACTTGACTATGTCTTGCCCCAAACTGCATGTGATTATCATAAAGTGGGCATGTCTGTAAAGGGGAGACTCGTGGGTACCCAGAGAACCCATTTACATTCACTGATCTGAAGGTCAGAGGTCAAGGGACCCCTTTGAAAATGGACATGACAGTTTTTCCTCGGCAAAATTTAGCTCAAATTTTGGAGCATTATTTAACCTCCTTCATGACCAGCTAGTCTGACCTGGTTGGTACCGATGGATTCATCAGGTTTTCTAGTCTCATATGATACCAGGATCTTCACTCTAGCTTTAAAGAGGTTAACTCAAAATAGCAGGTTGCATTAATGCATTGCAGTTGGACTTTGGAGAGTCTTGTGATGCATTCACAGGTCAAAGTTCAACTCAGACTGGATGTGTGGGAGGATCGATTTGAGACTGAAATTGTGTCTCAGCTCGTTTATCATTGAAGAGGGAAGCAAATCCAGGTGTGAACACATCTGCATACGGTGTCTGTAGATACTGACAGAAGCGTTCAACCAGATACGGGTTCATTGTCACGTTGCGTGCGTGCGTGCGTGCGTGCGTGCGTGCGTGCGTGCGTGCGTACGTGCGTGTGTGCGTGTGTGTGTTCAGGAGGCTGTTTGTGAATCTTTTAAATACTTGGTTGTTTTGTGTTGTTTTATATTTAATGTGACTCACCACGACGCATTTCTTTTTAATTCACCTGCTCTCTGCAACAGCCAGCCGACTCGTGGTGCATTTCTTTTGGAGCGGTTTGTATTCTAAACTCGTTGAATATTAATTGCTTTGGAGCAGCTGTTGACATTCTGCATGTGCTGCAGCTTGACTGACCTTTTGTTTAATCCTTAACAGACACACAGCCGTGCGCATACTGTACACAGTGTAGTCCGTAAAGACTCTGACTACAACCTGATGTCACTACCTGATTCCTCTCAGTTCAGAACATTGTTGGAATTTCGTTGGATTTGTGGAGGTGTGCTCCAGAGAGAGGGAACATCCGTGGATTCATGGAAGGAATTTATCTCACCTGAAAACACCAAAACGCTTCTTCGGCCCTCTTTCTCCACTTGTTCTCTGCATCAGATGGATTTCAGCTCAGCAGAGGTTGAAATCATCTGGTTTTACTTATTCTAAACTGAAAAGCTTCAATAAAAAAGTATATAAAGACAAAACATACACTGTATAAAATCATATGTGGGGAAATATTTTTTATTAAATCATAATTATTTATACTATAAAGAGCGTCACGGTATTGGGCTGTATGACGAGTATTAGGGCCACATTGAGGGGAAAAAAATCGGAGATTTCAAGAATCAAGTTGTAATATTACAAGAAAAAAAAGTTGTAATATTATGAGAATAAAGTCATAACTTTACGAGGAAAAAAGTCGTAATATTGCGAGAATAAAGTCGTAACTTTATGAGAAAAAAGTCATATTACAAGAATAAAGTTGCAATATTATGAGAATAAAGTTGTAATATAACTGCATCGGGATCTCCTCGTCCAGGGAAACTTCCTTCTTATATTTTCATGTCCAACATGTAACGTTGAACGTTATTTGTGTTGGAGCAGCTGCTGACATTCTGCAGGTCCTGCAAGTTCAACTACTGACCTTTTATTTAATCCTTAACATACACACAGCCGGCGGGCCGAACCAGCTGCCTCACATGATGTAAGTTACTGTTGTAGGTCTCGTATATTCCGTCAGTAGTTAGTGTTGTCTTTTTCCTCCCATATTACCTGAAGACGGCACTGGACGAAACATCACTCTCTGCAACGATGATGTGGTGACTGTCGACTTGGTCAAGTCGTAGCATGAGTAGAGATGGTGAGGCCGAACAAAGGTCGTGTTATTCATGAATTTATTTATTTATTTGCATATTTCCCAACGGACATTTTAGCTGTTGACAATTTAATCTGCTGGTCAACTACACAAGATACTGGCACTTGTCACGGCGGCATCGTGAGTGAGTCTGCGACTTGCCACAAGTCGGTTTATAGGGACGTGGCTACGGATGTACGGTGAGGACATTTTCCGACCAGTTGGCTGCAGGTTTGCCACCCGGCGCCGCTGTGACCGCTCTGTCCTCCTCACGGCGATCACCTCATTATGGTTCTCTTATATCACTGGGTTCAAATCTGAAATATTGCCAATTAGGTGCTTTTTTATTTTCGCTTCGACACCAAATCCTCCGCCATCGTCTTGTCCGTCAACTCTCTCTCGTCCCCTGTGTGAAATCTGAGACTTTCACTTTCAGTTTGTAGCGCCCGTCGTCTGACTACGCATTGATAACACGGCGCTGATACACCAAAATGATTAAACAGGTTTTATTTCTACTTACTGCCCGCGGTGTGTCCGACCACCGTGTAACACCGACTACCGCGGCAAGTCTAGAAGTAGCCTGCTACGTTCTTCGCAACGGTACGCGGACCTTCCTGCTACGGTGATTTGAACGGGACACTAGTCGGTTTGGATTAGTCCCATGGAAAGTGTTGAGCTCTCAGGGATTTAGTCGTCTGTCTGGTGTGGAGGTTTAGTTTTAATTTCTCATCTTTTTCAATAATTCAACATCCCCCCCCCCCCCCCATTGTGTTGCATTCTCCGTAGCTCTGTCGGCTGTGGATACGGCTGCTGTATTACACATCCTCTTTTAATACAATGCAACATAAGACGCATTATGACGATCAAACATCTTCTAAATCCTGTGATTCACTCAGCCGCCGCCACCGCTGCCATCCTTCCTCTTTTTCCTCGCCATTCCTCTGTCCTCGCTTTACCCTCTTTTAATCTTGAACACACGCCTAGTGGAGCGCAGCGTAAATAAAAGAGATACCAGGCTTTAAAAAGTGTGTGTGTGTGAGTGTTTGTGTGTGTGTGCTGTCATGTCTGGCTTCTATTTGGGGAAAGTTGGACTTTGGGCGCCCTCGCCTTTCTTCTCCTCCAGCTCCAGCAGCTGCTCTGGCAGGTAACCAGCTGCTGTTTACTGGAGAACGATTCTCTCCTAAAAACCCACTTGGCTGCTGAGACGATGAGAAATCTGTGGCCCAAGACGGCTTGTTATGTTTTGGTGCAGGAGGTTGAGGAGGAGGTGGTGGTGGTATTTCAGACTGCTGATGCTGTCTGGATGCTGGCGTTTTCGCCTCAGGCGGCGTCTGCAGCTTCAAGGGCTCGGCAGCCCAGCGGGCCTCGTGTCTGCTCTGTAATTACTCCCGGTGGTAAACTGCTGATTACATTAGCGGTAATGTGACACCTTCAACATCGATCCCTGATGGAGCCGATGTGACAGAATGGGGCAGTGTGACAAATACACTGCAGATGGTCTGAACCGACTGTGATCTTTGTGCTGTCGCTGGTCCAAGTTAAAGCCCCCCCCCTCCAGTGTGTTTTGGCATTTCTATGATATTTCATATTTATTTGAGTCATTTCCTGACACACTGTTTGCAACAACCTAACGATTATTCTTTTTATCGATTTAATCTAACGGTTCTTTTTTCGATTTTCGATTTAATGGCATATAAAGCTCTGAATGACCTAGCACCGGAGTATGTCACTGAGCTTCTCACACGGTACCGTCCAAACAGGCCCCTCAGGTCAGCAAGTCTGGGTCTTTTAACAGTTCCAAAGACCAGGTTGAAAACAAAAGGCGATCGTGCTTTCGCAGTACTGGCTCCCCGACTCTGGAACAGCCATCCCATTGGCATCAGATCAGCAGACTCTGGAACGACTTTTAAATCCCGTCTTAAAACCCACTTTTATAAAATGGCTTTTCAATCAGATGAATTTTCGTCTTTTGTATGCTTGTGTGCCGATGTGTGTATTTATGTGCATATGTAACTGTATGATTATGTAAATGCTGGTTTCTTCATTTTTCCGTTCTATTGTTTTTATTTAATTATTTATGTTTCAGTGTATTCTGTTGTACATGATGTGGATTTCCTTGGAAAGCACTTTGTGCTTTGTGCTCGAAAAGTGCTCTACAAATAAACATATTATTATTATTATTATTATTATTATTATTATTATAACGATTATAACGACTAATTCATAGATTATTCAATATATATATACACATATATACACACATATATACATATATATATATGTGTGTGTATATATATATGTGTATATGTATGTGTGTGTATATATATATGTATATATGTGTATATATATATATATATATAACCCACCTTTATA
>CAKAOH010002487.1:7629-18577 GCA_916701665.1 Sebastiscus tertius | reverse complement strand
CAGATCATATATATATATATATTTATATTTATATATTTATGATTCAATTAATTTACCCCAAATAAATATCAAAAACTTGTCTCATTATTATTTCAATACATCTTCTCTGATAAGACATATACATAAAAGAAGAATGAAATATGCACTGTGGGGCTTTATTTCACAACAAAAAAATAGCCCAGTCCAACATCAAATGTCTCCAAAAATAAAATGAAAGCAAGAGCTTGTTAAATTCAAGTAAAAGGAAGGAATACAGTGCAGTGTTTCTTTTTGTGGATAAAGTCCTCCACACTGCTTCGTCACAGAAAGCCCATTAGGATAATGAGAATAACAGCACATTTTAAAATCGGTCTAATTTCCACGTCACTGTTGTTATGTCATTAGGCTAATGATGATGATGATGATGATGATGATAATAATAATAATAATAATAATAATAATAATCATCATTATTTTTACTTAAGTACTTAACTTAAAACTTAAAACGGTTTAGACATGGATTTATTTCATCACTGTAATAATATGCAGTTAAGATAATCACTAGCAAATGTGAGCAAAAGAAATAATTGAAACTATTTACAGACTAACAGTCACAGACTTCGACGGTTAGAAGTCCGGGGTGCCCATTAGTTAATTAGTTAATGTCGTGTTAATAAAGGGAACTGTTATACAAAATATATCTATGGAAATCAGATTGATGGATTATATTCAGCAGAAGTATAAAACATTACATGTCCCTTATAAATTAAAAAGAAAATCCCACTAATCTGTGAGGGAAATGTTTTTATTCTTTGATATTTGGGGCGCTGGATAATAAATAATTCCTGACAATGATCCTGATATATTTGACTTCAGCATCACAATACATATTGAATCAGCACCCAAGTATCGTGATAGTATTGAATCAGGAGATCGGTGTATCGTCCCGGCCCTCCTGTGTGTCTGTTGGAGAAATGAAATGAACAGATGTCCTCCAGTCGGAGTCATGAATTCTAATATTTTGAAGTGAGTCACACAGTAGACAGGAAGTGGACGGACCTGCGTTGATTTGTCTGAGTGCGGCGTTTAGTGCTGCTGCTATTAATAATCGACACTCATTTCCTGTGTGTGTGTGTGTGTGTGTGTGTGTGTGTGTGTGTGTGTGTGTGTGTGTGTGTGTGTGTGTGTGTGTGTGTTGCTCCATTTCTCTCACTCCTGGGTCTGTTGTGGTCTAGAGGCTCTCATTATCCTCAAAGTGTTAACCACCTCAATTAAGTCATTATGTAGGACAAACCCGCCGTTGCTGCCGTCACTCACTCTCGCTGCTGCTGCTGCTGCTGCTGCTCTTTCAGACCAAAGCAACAGAGACGGATGGCTGGATGGAAGGATGCCTGCTGGGAAATACTTTTTACTTTCCACGTTATTGTGTTGAAACCTTTGTTTCTGTTTGCAGAACTGCGTAATGGGCAGTTAAAGTGACACTTCTGTTATAGTTCTAACCATAGACATACATAGACGCCGCATTGGACGCTTTAGCCCGTTGCGGCGAATTATATGTCAACGAGTCTTTATTATTATATTAAAGGGTTTAAGATCTACGAGGAGTAGAAAAATAAAGTTTTGTCTCCAGTTAGAGTCTGGATAGTTGAGCAGCTATAATCGCTGCTAGACACTCAGCAGCCAAGTGTGTACTGTAGGCTGACATGAACTGAAGGATGAGCGCAAGGAACGGGCTTCTCTTACTCACTGAAGGTCCTTTCAGACACAACGTGATGACGCCACCACTGCACTCTGAAACCCGTTATTTCTAACAGCTTGCGCGGCGCCACGGTGGCTTTCTCGCTGCATTGAGCAAAGCTCAACTTCGGGCGCTTAAACATGAGCTCAAACTGCGCTGTGTCGCGAGTACAGACAGCTCTCTTCCCCCGAGAAACGACAGTTGGTGTAGCTCTGTTGTCATCCGGGTGGAAACAGTAGAGACTTTACACACTGTTCAGATCCAGAAACAGACTAACGAAAAGGAAAAAAAAAAGTGAAATTTTGCCATAAATCGGGAGAAATACGGGAGAATTGTGACCCTCGGAGGAAATCAGTAGAGGGCGATGAAAAACGGGAGGGTCGGCTGCTAAATTGCCTTCACTGGAAGTCCGACAGTCCTGACTTAACACTAGGGATGCACCGATACCACTTTTTTTCAGACCGAGTACCAGTACTCACATTTGGGTACTCTCCGATACCGAGTACCGATACGAGTACTTCTCTGAGCCTAAAGAGCCTCGTTAACAGCCAGCTGGAGGGTGTGAGCGACACACGGCAGGCTGGGGAGTCCCGCAGACGAGGCGATGCACCGCGACCGGCTCTAGGTTGGCTTGGAAAGGCTCGGAGCGAAGGTGGCTCGCGGCCGCAGCTTTACAGCGCTCCCCACTCGGACCTTGCTGCACCGGGGACAAAGGGCTCGCTGTGCCCTCTCTCCCCCCCAGGGCGGGGCACGGCCTACGTAAAAGGCGCCTGTGGTCTGCGACGATGTCGGCAACCCACCCAACCCATCTTGAAACACAGACCAAGGAGTCTAACGCACGCGTGAGTCAGAGGGTGCAAGCAAAACCCCGTGGCGCACTGAAAGTGAGGGATGGCTGAGGTGGGATCCCGGCCCCGCGGGATCGGGCGCACCACCGGCCTGTCTCGCCCCCACCGTCGGGGAGGTGGAGCATGAGGACCTGAAAGATGGTGACGAGAAGTTAACGTCACGCTGTGGTATCGGTGCCGTTGTATCTGAGCCGTTTTGCGAGTACGAGTACATGAATGTAGTATCGGTGCATCCCTACTTGACACAGTAAACTCCATGTTGGTGAAAGTTTACAGACACGATCCTCTGACGTCCCGTTCCAGTGAAGGCAGCATGCGGAGCAGCTACAGAAAGCTGACAGAAACACTGAAGTGAAGATGATCCACCGTCTCATCTAGTTGCATTGGTGTAAACTGGCAGCTTTTCTAATGTTGCATTAAGTTCAGACGCCCCCCAAGAACACCCCAACGCCCCTCTACCCCCCCCTTACAAAAATATTGCTTCCAGCCCCCCCCCCCGATGTCCTCTGAATGCCCCCGTTGAGAAACGGCGGTCTAAATGGATGTGGATCACCTGCAGCGAGGCGTCTGTGTGTTCAGATCTTACGAGTTGTGTCCGATGAGAACCCGGTCACCCAGCATGCATCTGTGTCCCCCCGGTGGATAACAGGAGCATTCGGGACGCAGAAGGAATCAAAGTCGATCCGACCCAGCGGGGCCTGCGTTGTTTTGATGCTCCGCCGGCTAATTGCGTGCGTGCAGTCGGTTCCTGTGTGCTCTTAGGACGGTTCCTCCCTCAGTTGTCGGCCGTGATTTGTATGCACGGTGGAAGACGGTTTGTTCTGCAAAGGAGGATTTGGCCTAAATATAACTTCAAAGGAGTGCGCGCCTCCCTCTGTTTCCTCCGCCAGCCAGTCGCATCTTTTGCAGAGAGGGAAGCTTTTATCTGTGTGTGTGCGCTTGTTGTGTGACGCTCGGCTTACTGCTCTGCTGCACTTTTTGAAGGATTTTACAGTTCTCCTCTGGCGTTGTTTTGTAGTCGGATGTTTTTCGTGTGTCTCTATCAACATCAGACAGGTGTCGGTACAGAGATGTTGAGCAGCAGCATGTGAAATGTTTGGCTGAGCAGGAAATAACAGGTTTACTTCAGTCGATACAAAGTGTTTTCACTCAGATACCAGGAATTACTGCATGTTATAATTAAAAAACAGCATTCATGTGCAGATTAACGACAAAGCATTTGTATGTAAATTATGATGAACTGAATCAGAGGAAGTGAATGGAAGCAGGAAACTTTGAAAAGACTTGAGGAAGAGAAATAATATGCAAGTCACTCATTTGTAGTTCTAACAGCATTTAAAATGACAAACATTAGCAATGCTGAAATATGTCAATTCATTTTGGGAGGTTTGAGAACGTGCCGGACGCTGCCCTTCTAATTCGACGTCTGAAAGGTGTGGGGGGTTTTCCAAAGCTATGTAACCATTAGGGCTTTCAAAGTTAATGTGATAATAGCGCTTTTATGCAAATTTGTTTTAACGTCACTAATTTCTTTAACGCATTAACACAACTCGTGAATTTTAGGTTGTAGCGGGCTCAGTTTTAAAGCTAAAGAGAAGATACTCATCACATAAATATGAAACTACAAAACCTAAGGAACCCAGAGGTACCAACCATCAACATGGGAGTGGACAAATGTGCTTGATTTATGCAAATGTATGTATATATTTATTATTGGAAAGCAATTAAAGCTGCAAGCAGCGTTGAACGGGCCCTCGCCCCTTTGCGCACGTCGCGGGTACCTGCTGCCGTGCATATCCATGAAAGTCGGACAATGCACGCAACAGCTAGAGGGTATTTTCTGCGTGGAGCGTGTGTCGTTAAAGACTCTTATAAAACATGTCTAATTTGGGGCTGATTGGACAATGTACAGTAAATACAGCTATGACTATCACTCATACTGGCACGTATATGTCTTCAGACCTGGACTCTTATCCAGCTTGTAAAATTTGGGGCAGATCGGACTATGTAAAGTGAAGTTACAACAGCCTCGAAACATCGAAATTCGCCGCGCCGCCACAACAACAACGCCGTTTTGCGAAAAACACAAAAGCTTCGCAATTTTGCACCGTGAAGGTGTTTCACGAGATTCTGCTGCTGGGACTTTGAGACGGATCTCTTGAATCCTCTAGGAGGAGTATCGCAAAGATAAACTAAAAGGAGTAGGTAAAAGTATGCCTAAAATACATGCACAAAATGGCCGACTTCCGAGTGGGCGGAGCTAATGACACCCAATGAGGAATATGTCTGAAATAATGAACGGGATGCGCCTACCAAATTTCATGAATATAGGATCAACTTTGTCCAGACTATGGCCTTCCACGCGATAGGGGGCGCTACGGAGCCCGATGGCGACGTCCGAATCGTCCAATCACTACAGAACGCTTTTTCCTCGCCAAAATCTAGAGTAAGTTTGGAGCGTTATCTCCCCTCCTTTGCAACAAGCTAGCATGACATGGTTGGTACCGATGGATTCATTAGGTTTTCTAGTTTCATATGATACCAGTGTCTTCACTCTAACTTTAAAGCTGAGCCCACTACGATCTAAAAATCGCACGTTGCATTAACGCGTTATTATCGCATTTACTTTGACAGCCCTAATAAAGGAGGACTCGTTGTTCAAATTGAGAGTGAAAGTTAATTTTTGTTCATACAAAGTTCATTCTACTCAGAGAAATATGCACATATTTCAGATGCTGGGTGACATTTACTTGCCGATATTCAATATTTATTAGAATTTCATCCTGCTATGTCAGTCTGACCTTCACTCGAGGTACTTTGTTCAAATCACTGGATAGTTTGCAAATGTTTTGCTGCCCTGTTTTGTGCTGCAGACTCTTATAACTACAGACTCTTATAACTACAGCTCCCACAATGCCTCTCATCTCAGTATTTAAATTTCTCTCCCTGCTGACATATCTTTCCATCTTTCCATCTTTTGTTCTGAATGAGAGGTCGTCTTGTTCAGCTCTCAGCAGAGTATCATGTGTTAGTTGACGGTAGAGACGGTAGCGATCCAGACGCTCGCGGTGCGATCCCCTCCAGCTCTGCAGTCTGGCCTTCTTTTGGATGTGATGTGAGATGCTGTTTGTGAAATCGGTGGAAAGAATGTCTGAACACGCTGACCTGAGGGTTTCCCACATGGTGGAGGTGAACATTTATTTTCATCAATTGTATAATTAGCAAAGTGATGAAACAAAACAAAAATTCTGAGTCGCAAATGAGGAATTTTCTGCAGGCGCAGGATGCATGGGGATCGTGATAGAGCTGCAAAGATTAGTCGATTAATTGATGGTCAGAAAAGTACTGGGATTTGATAATTGATCGTTCAAGTTTTTCAAAAACATTGCACACAATATTTTAGACAAAATCAATATCAGTTGAAGTGTACGCTATATTTAGAATAAAAGCCACCAGACTCCATTGAAAACAACGATGCTTAATGCCTGATTGGTTAGTTTGTTAGTGTTATTGTGTGACTTTGGTGGTTCCGAACTAACCCTTTAAAACACAATAACACAAAGTAACCGTTCGAGGCAGCAGTAAACCAGCGACTCCGTGTTCTGTGAGGTAAAATTACTGTTTCTTTTCAATGGAGTCTGGTTGCTTTGGCGAGAGCATAGATAACGGCTTCAGTTACCTGTCGGAAACACAGACAGTAAAGCTGCCTCACGGCAAGGTAAAGTGTCGACAATATTCTAAATATGGCGTACACTGATGTTGATTTTTTTCTTTCTAGCTGCTGCTCCCGTCCACAGCTATGGAAGACTGAACATGCCAAAATCAAAAATAAATAAATAAATGACTTGATAAATAAATGAATATGTCATTAGAAGTTGCACAGATAATATTAAAAATAAATAAAGTCATTAATTAATTGATAAAATGTGACATAAATTGATATTTCTGTTTTAATTTGCTTTTTATTTATTTACATTTCGATTAATTCCCTTGTTTATTTACTCTTCAGTTTAATTTCCACTTTTTATTTATTTATGTATTTAATTTTATGAATTTATTTAATTGAATTTTTTATTTCTATTTATATATTATTGCTTTTATTTATTTATTTTTGCAATTATTATTATTTTTTTAATTTTATAATTATTTTTAATGCATTGTTTTGCTCCTGTGCTGGTACTCCTGGCTGTTTCTCCATCTACTGTAGGTAATTCACTGACAATAGATAAGTACCTCATACCATCTTTTACTATGTGAGTATCGAATAAAATATTCTTGCTCTCCAAAATGACTGTGCACCATTTCTAATGCCCTCGGTTTTCAAACCAACGTCGCTTTTTTAGAAATGCTCATTTCTAAAAAATACTTTAAAAAGCTGTATTCACTTTTGATAAATTTTAGGGCTGTCCCGAATACCATCTATTGGGCTTTGAAGCTTCGATGGGAAACATTCAAAGGTATTCGAAGCTTCTCATAAAGTTATGACTTTATTCTCGTAATATTACGACCTTTTTTAATATCATGATTTTATTCCGGATTTTTTTTTTTTCCCTCACTGTGGCCCTAATACTCCGTCGTAACATACCGTCCCTTTAATACTCATGAATTTTCTTAATTTATGGCTTAACATAGTTAATAATCCCTAATTCATCATGGAGAAATTGTCCTCGCTTTCCCAAAGTGTCTTGATAAACGTCCTAATTTTCTCTAAATGTCCTCACTTTTCCAGACACTTTTTAAAAAATAGCCTCATGCCCGATGTCTAAAACTAATAACTGGTCCTCACGGGGATAGAAGCTCCAGCACACACACACACACACACACACACACACACACACTGAAAAAAAATCAGTTACACAACAGCAGAGGCCCACACACATGCAAATAGACACGGCACACACATTTAAACAGCAGTCGCTCGCAGTCAATCTGCATAATTGCACTCCAATCAGGATGATTAAAACACCTTCAACACACAATCCCAGAAAACATTCATATCTCGTGTGTGTGTGTGTGTGCGTGTGCGTGTGCGTGCATGTGTGTTTTTAACGTCATCTCTCAGGGGAATCGGTACCGCAGAGGTTTTGAGCGTTTTAGCTGTTTTGGACTCGACTGTGCAGCGCTGCAGCTTCACCTGCAGCCTTCAGCAGATCTGCTGCTGCTGCTGCTGCTGCCGGCGAGGGGAAACACAAATACTGCAAGGTCAGAGATGAGAGTCAGTTTGTGAGGGGGGGATAGAGATAGAGAGAGAGAGGGGGGGAGAGAGAGAGAGAGAGGCTGGAAACACAGACAGTCAGAGAGAGACGGAGGCGTCGAGGTCCACCTGGCAGGCCGTCCTCAGTTTCGTCTCATAACAAGATGGATTCAGAGAACAACGAGTCGGGTAGGGGGCTGCTTTCTAATGTCTAACTCGCCTGTGTTTGTGTGCACAGCCTTTCCCTCTGTGTGTGTGTGTGTGTGTGTGTGTGTGTGTGTGTGTGTGTGTGTGTGTGACAGTGACACAGTAAGGGAGGCTATAACAGAGTCTGTGTCTCGGTGAACAAGCCTGCACGGCGGCGGCCATTGATCTGCTCTCTGTCTTGAACCATCGAGCACTACTCCGTCCCCCCCCACCGTCCAATCAGCTGCCTGGTTTCCGCTCGACTGACGCACCTCGAGACCAATCGGTGCGGCGGCATGTTGGTCATAACAAGTGAGGGGGATGAGCCACAATATGATGATGATGCTGGGTTGTTTTTATGAATTGCAGCTCGTGCTGTGTCACTTGTGTCAGCGCGGGACTGACGGCATTCTAGCTCCTGGAAAGTTTCAAATGTTTATACTCAGAATGTCTTCGTCTTTTAATTTATGTATTTGTGTCCAAGCGGGTTTATTGTATACAAACATTATATTCAGGGGGTATAACCGCTTTGGCAGCCGTTGTAATCACCGTGGAGTTCTCATAGTTTGCACATCCTTGTTGACCGTACTAGACCTCTGTCTTTGTTTTTCTACATTATCATTAGTTAATCCTTCAAAGTGACCTTTTTTTATTTATAATTTGCATTTTTGTTTTGATTTTGATGTCAATGATGCAGCTAAAAATATTTTTTTATGTTTAAAAAGTAGCATTTGGTCAAAAAACACGATTTTGCATATGGGTCCCCAAAAAGCTGGAACCGGCCTTGCAGGCTGGAACCGGCCCTTCTAGCTGGAACCGGCCCTGCTGGCTGGAACCGGCCCTACTGGCTGGAACCGGCCCTTCTAGCTGGAACCGGCCCTTCTAGCTGGAAGCGGCCCTGCGAGCTGGAAACGGCCCCGGTACCAGACGTCTTCCCTTCATAACGTAACGTTACAGCATACCAGAGTGAGCGTTCCCTCGCTGTAGTCGCGTGACTACTTTATTGGTTTAGGCCTGTATGTACGCCGTCCTCGGTCTTCCTGTTTCCTTAGCGCCGCCTGCTGGTGTGGAGAGTTATTTCCTCTCGGGCGCAGAACATTCGTGGTTGTTGGCCGTCCGCTGTAGTTTTTGTGGTGTGTTCAAGTGCAACTTTTTGTGAGGCGTGAGGCGGCGCGACTGGCGGCCTTCGTCGCCCCAACTTGATTTGTATTCTGGAGGTTTTGCATCATGCACCGTGAACATGTGTTCCTCATATGACCCAGGAAGTGTAGTCGCAGTAACATCCACACACTGCTCACTTCACTGGACAACAAGCTGCTAGTCCAGTTGGCAGAGATTTTACAGGACTGTAGCGTTCCTCCACCAGTAAGTGAGGCAGACCTCCGTGAGCTGCTGTCTCCATGCAGACTGTGTCCACAGGTGAATCTGAGCATGAAGGACTGTGTGTGGTTGTTTTGGTGGTTCGCGGTCGTCCTTGAGCCTCGGGCTGGCAGATGTTTGATTGGCGGCAGCGCTGAAGCACCAGAGGTCAGCTGTTGTCTTTCATGCTCAATTAAGTCAATCCCACCCACACTGCTACACACACACACACACACACACACACACACACACACACACACACATATGTTTCTACTTCTATACTTGTGAGGACCCCTCATTGGAATGCATATATAGCAACTAAATGTGTAAACCTGACCTGAACCTGAGGAGTGGACATAATGTACTTCATCTGAGTCCATGTGGAGGTAGAAGGAAGTTACCGCTTTTATTGTTGTAGTCTGAGTAACGTGACGTCATATTCGTTCCGTATCCATCAACCAAAACAAACCGCAGCGAGCCGGAACGATAAAGTAGTAAACGATGGAGGGTCAGCGTGAATACGACCTGCACTCTCACATGTTAAATCCAGCGTGGTCAACACTACACATCCAGTAAAGGATGGAAACACTTTGGGTTTCACACATTGACAGGAAAAGCAGAGCTAAACAGAGCAGAGCTAAAGCTGCATGCTGACTCTGTCATGGACAGGAAACGTTATCGTATCGCGGTAACGTGGCGGTGGAGCCAGCCGTCGCTCTCGTCTCCGTGCTCAAATGGGCCGACGCTACGACTGTAGAGCACCCAGATACTGACATTTCTGTTCTCTGCATTGAAACGGCCCCGATGGAGCTGACCATGATGGATAAAGAGAACGGAGCTGACGGGAGAGCTGGAGACCACCTTGGAGAAGTTAGAGGAAGTAGTAACTACATCTGGTTTTCAAAATAAGGTGTTAACAAAGGGAACTGTATATACAAAATACATCTATGGAAATCAGATTGATGGATTATATTCACCAGAAGTATAAAACATTAAATGTCCCTTATAGATTAAATATAAAATCCCACCAATCTGTGAGGGAAATGTCTTTATTCTTTGATTTCTGGGTTGCTGGATAATAAATAATTCCTGACAATGACTGATCTATTTGACTTCAGGACATCTCTGACTACATACATGCTGAAAATCAAACATTTTTACTGGATTCATTTAGAGATTTTCCAAAGTAAAAGTCCAGAGAAGTGTATGATTCAGCTTCTTCCCCATGGTCTAGTGGTAATAAAGTTAACAGTACTACCCAAGTATCATGAGTAGTAGTAGTAGTAGTAGTAGTAGTAGTAGTAGTATCGAATCGGGAGATAGGTGTACCATCCCAGTCTTAATGTTTACATGCAGACATACTGATACTGTAGCATGCTTTCATTTTGAAACATAAATGCACACAGAAAAAGTGTTGATTTGGGATTTTAAGATGTTATATTTTACCTGTATAGTTTTGAATTCTGCACAATCTTATGTCTTTTGCCATTTTGCCATTTTCCCAGCAGCCTTATTTGCCCAGTCACCTCCATTTGTAGGTAGCTGAAGGTTGAAGTGTGTGTGTGTGTGTGTGTGTGTGTGTGTGTGTGTGTGTGTGTGTGTGTGTGTGTGTGTGTGTGTGTGTGTGTGTGTGTGTGTGTGTGT
>CAKAOH010002481.1:6670-17104 GCA_916701665.1 Sebastiscus tertius | reverse complement strand
TATATATATAACATACAAACAAAAACTATCAAAACAAAGTCACATCCACTGCTCTCCAATAAGATCTTCTACCACTGGTAGGACAACATATTTCCTGACATTATTTATAGATTAATGGCTGATTAATGGATTGAATTAGTCCACCACTGTATCTGGCAGGAACATAGGTGGAAATGTGGTGTGTCTTTCATCTTGAGGCATCTGTTATTCTTAAAACATTCTCACTTGTTTAATGTGATGCATTTAGGTTATTTAGTGTTTCCTAAAAGCACACACCATACAGGCTTAATTGTGTTCAAATTATTAATGAATTAATGACTAAAATAAATGGAAATGAAATGAAATGAAAGATAATTTATCAGTGCAAATATGGACTTTTTATTTAATACACCAATGTTGGTTTGAATGTGTGCAACATGGTTTACCTTGAAATGTATGCAACAAAAAATTCTGATGACTTTATTTATTTTGTATTTCATCGTATAGACGGTTGCAGGTGGACTGGTGTTTACAAGGTCCGTGGGAACTATGGAAGAGTTTTCAGGTTTGTCCAAATCCTAATATATCTTTGTCATTTTATTAATTAACATTATGCAATTCTCCACTTTCCAGTGTTAATGCTAATTATATAACTATAAATTGCATAAAGTGTATTATTGTTGTGTGGTTTTTAATTTAACTGTCAGTTGTGTTGCATGTGAAGATAGGTGCTTTTGTTTGTCACACACGTTTAGATGTGTGGCCTCAATGGATGACATCTGGGAAGAAGAGGAACGTTATACAAACCAACTGAGAGTGCATCTTCTCTGTGCTGAAGCTCTGAGGTAGGATAGTTTTTTCTCATTACTAGCTGTGTTGTCTTTAATGTTGTTGAATATTGAAAGCGTAAAAAATATTTAAAATTCAGTGGCCTCTTTAGGTTCATTATGAACTTCTTCAAAATTCATGAATATATAGGATGTGATCTGTAGACATTGACATTCAGACAGCATTCAGTGTGATTTACACTTCCCGAGAATATCATTTTCTCTGATGTCCAGAACTGCAGAATACCTTAAGCTGACTTTAAATGGCGCCCATTTAAGGTGCTTATACATATGTATTCTTTATTGGTTCCCAGACAAAGGACACAATGTGTTGGGGGAGGAACAGCAGAGGGGTTGGAGACGAGGACACCAAGGTGAGGAGAGGTCTACCCGAAAAACACTAAAGTCTGTACATAGCTGGTAACTGCAACGACCTGCAATGATATATTTTTTTTATTTTTGAGTGATTGTGTGTCTGTAATGTGTTTGTTTTTTTTGTGTCTCTGTACTCCAGAAAACGCTGGAGGAGCAGCTGGAGAATCACAGGGAGGCTCATCAGAAGCAGCTAAGCTACCACTGAGATGAGATCTAAGACAAGCTGAGGATGCTGGACAAACAAAGAGTAATGGAACACCAGTAAAAAAAATATATTGGGCCTCATGCAGGAACCACTCACTTAAGAATAGATTTGTTCTTCAGTGGCTTATACAAGTGATGACTTTTTTTCGACATACTATAATATGCCTTTTTTCATTTTTCCGACATACTATACTATGACTTTTTTTTATTTTTTCGACACAATATACTATGATTTTTAAATTTTTTCGACATACTATACAATGACTTTTATTTTTTCGACATAGTATACTATCACTTTTTTTTGACATGGTATACTATGATTTTTTTTATTTTTTTGACATACTATACTATGACTTATTTTTTTGACATATTATACTATGACTTTTTCATGATTTTTTTATTTTTTTTTTAGACATACTATACTATGTCTTATTTTTTTCGACATACTATAGTATGACTTATTTTTTTATTTTCAACATACTATGACTTTTTTCGACATACTGTACTATGGCTTTTCATGACTTTTTTGACATACTATACAATGACTTTCGTCATACTATACTATGACTTTTTTTAACATTATATACTATGACTTTTTATGATGTTTGACATACTATACTATGACTTTTTTATGACTTTTTTCGACGTACTATATAATGACATTTTTATGACTTTTTGAGACTACTACAACAACAACTACTACTACTACTATTAACTATTACTACTACAACAACTACTAGAAGTTGATTTGATATTTACCAAATCTTTGTTCCATGTGCTCCAGTTCTTGTCTCCTCTAGGCCCCTCAAGTCCCTTTGTTCATTCAGCAGTCTGGACAGAAAACATTTACTCATTATCTCCATCAATTACAAAACATATAAAGTCTCTCCTGCTCCAATAACAGAACCTGGTTCACCACATTTTAATTAGACTTTTAGCATCAGGAATGGAAGATAGTTCAAAATCTTGTACAACACAAAACACAGGTAGGTATATTGGGTCATACATTGATAACCTGATCATGTAATCACAATGTGTCCTGTGTAATGAGGACAACGAATTAAAGTGACTTAGATTTAATCACATTTAAGGCCATTTAAGTTACAAAATGACTCACAATGATTAAATGGAGGCATTCACTGTCTGTCAGTCCATCAATTTGGTAACAAAAGCAACAAATAATACAAAATAATACAAATGAAATAAAATACAAATCAAAAAATAAATAAAACATGCATGTCTGAGTAGTGAAGTGGTTTCGTCACATACTATTTTAGTCCCTTGGTTCTATTCTTCACAATCAACTATCAATAAAAAAATAATACAGTATCAAGAGAATGTTTTACTTTAGGCCCTCTGGTGTTTCCTTACTCTGTGAGTTCATCCAGCATCGATCTCGTCTCTGAGGCAGCTGAGCTGCTTCTGATGAGCCTCCCTGTAGTTCTCTAGCTGCTCCTCTGGCATTTTCTGGAGGACGGAGACACACAAAAAACACATTACAGACACACAAGTATTCAAATATGAAAATCATGTCATTTTGCTGTGCCAGCTGTGTTCCACAGGTCCACCTCTTCTCAACTTGATGTCCTCGTCTCCATCCAGTCTGCTGCTCCTTCCCCAACACCTGGTGTTTTACTCTGAGAACCAACAAAGAAGACGAATGAGCTCCTTAATTGGGCTGTAATGTCAGCTTCAGGTATTCTGAAGTTGTGAACATCAGAGATAATAATGATATTAACATTGTAATTGTTACGATGCTCATCTTGGTGGCATTCACTGCTCAGCCCAAGATGTTCTGTGTGTGTGTGTGTGTGTGTGTGTGTGTGTGTGTGTGTGTGTGTGTGTGTGTGTGTGTGTGTGTGAGTGTGAGGTCACAATATAGTGACAATATTGTCCACCCTTTACTGGTCAAAGTGAGCGGTTTAATGAATTAAAACAGCTATTTCTAAAAGGTCAGTGATGCAAAGCTCCACTTTAATCCAGATTACACGGAAACACTAATCCTGTCAAAAATACTGTTTCTTCAAAACAAATAGGTTTTATTCTAATATGTAATATCTTAGGTGTGTATTTGATTGTTGTCTTAAGGTTTGATGTGTATACAATATTGCTGCATGTACATGTGTTTTATGTAAATCACAATGTGTAAAATGGTGTGATTCCTGAAGTTCATTGAATTGATTAGAAGCAATACCATTGATTGTCCTGTGGCTGCTCAACAAGAGAGTGGGTGCGTTAATTTCATTTCAACAGTTAGGTAATACAGTTAGCACAAGTTAACTGCATGTTATTTAGGCTACTCCCAGAGTTAGTGAGCTGGTTCTCCTAATCTATGATTGATAATTCACTTAATTTACTTACTGTAAGGTTTGTGAAGGTTGTGGTTGAGTGCAAGGAGCTTTTATACAAAAATAACATGATCTGCCTAACCATCTTTATCAGCCCCCATATTATTTTTATTTTTTTCTCCCTCATAACTCAGGAGAATGCTGATTCAAAGAAAAAAAAATGTCTTTCTTTCTGGAACAGTCCTCACTCACTTTGAATTGATCTTTCTCCTGCACTCGTGGCCATGTTGCTGTGTAATCCTCTCAAAAAGCCCATATGAAACCTCATTGGTTGACCAGACATACTGTAATCCTCTGTGGTCTCTTAGTACCTGAATATGGTTGATTGTAAGAGAGGGAGAAGAAGAAGAAAAAAAGCTAACTGTGGTCTGCTGCCAGACATTTGGATTCAAACAATATTATAATCCAGCAGTTATATGACGTAAATCTCTGGCCAGTGTGGTTTAAATAATTAATCTGTGGACATCATCTATGACGACATATCATTTAGAGGCTGGTGGCCTATGAAGAGAGGAAACGTGTGTATTGTGTAGTGTAGTATGTATTGCATAATGTTCCTTAAAACTCTAAAAATCCATTTGAACTGGCAGATGATCATGTTTAGCCTGCAGCAGTTTAGGAAGTGGGGTCAAAGTAACTCTTCCCACCAGATGACAGACCCATATGTCCGTCAGTGTCTGGGGACTTTGATGTTCATGCCATGAAGGGCCTGATGGAAGCTTTATATTGATTATAATGACAATAATCTGCTCAGGATGGATGCATGCATGCCATCATCTCACAAGATCAATGAACTAAACCGCAGCATCCGACTCCTGAAAGAATACAGGGATGTGTGTATCTTTTGTTTTACGGCTATCTGAGGATTTCCATTCATTCTTCAGTTAAATGTATTTCTGGTGCTCTTCTGTGCATGTTTAAGACCAAATTTGCAGAGAAGAGCTGGAACTGTTGTCTGGACTACCTACCCATTGCGACAAGCTGTTTATATTCCACCATCAGCTAATACAACCAGGGCTTCACAGACAATCTATCAATATATTGAAATGCCTCCCCTGACACACCCAAGATCATCCTGGGGGATTTTAACAGCTGCAAACTGGACTCTGTGTTGTCCACAAACAAGCAGTAAGTTTCATGTAACATAAGCTGAGAGAGATATGGGCTTGTGTTATGGTAACATTAAAGAGGCCAACAGATCCCTACAGAAACCACCCGTAGGCACCGCAGAGCATTTTGCTGTTCAGCTGCTGCCCTCTGGCAGGAGATATGCTGCCCCTGACTTCTAAAACAAACAGGGCAGGGCCAGCTTCATCCCCTCTGCTGTTAGGCTTCTTAAACATAATAAACCCCCAGAACTAACTAGCCCCCTCCGCCTGGAAGAACTAAGGCCTGTACTACGAAGAGAGTTCAACATACCCAGGGTATCTTCCTGTTATCTGGCTTAACTAACCCTAACAAACGAGATCCCACTAAACCAGGGGTCTGCAACCTGCGGCTCCGGAGCCAGATGCAGCTCTTTAGCTCCTCTCCAGTGGCTCCCTGTGGATTTATAAAAATAGAAATGAATAACTGTTTTTTGTTTCCATTTTCATTTTTATTTATCATTGCTGAGGTCTATGGTACGACGGTATTAGGCCCACATTGAGAAAAACTAAAAATTTGACGTTTCAAGAATAAAGTCATAATAATATGAGAATAAAGTCATATTATAAAGTAGTAATTTTATGTGTTGTTTTCTTATTATTCTCGTAAAGTTATGATTTTATTCTTGTAATATTACAACTTTTTTTCTTGTAAAGTTTTGACTTTATTCTGGAAATCTCAAATTTTTTTCCCTCAATGTGGCCCTAATACTCCGTAGTACATTTGCACTTTGGCCCTCACTGCATTAAACTTATATACTATATACTTAGACTATAAACTGTGTTACCTTCATCACAATGCTCAAATGTTTTGCAGCTCCAGACAGATGTTTTTAAATGGCTCTTTTGATAGTAAAGGTTGCTAACCCCTGACCTAAATGGTCCTACGATGGTGGTTATTAACTTGATGGATTGGAGCTGGGTGACACACTCGTAAAGCACAATCATCTGCAATATAAAAAAATGTCACTAGAGCAGGCTGACTTTAAATCATGAATACACAGTTAAAAGAAAAGTGGACCCAAAACACTACTGTGGAACTTCAAATTCAATAGTTCAATGTCCTGTTCGCATCAACAACAACTAATCTACCAGGGAAAATTGAAAGATAATAAATCTGCCGTAAGAACATTTTGAAAGACCCAACCATGTTCTCCCAAAAAAATATAAGACTACACTCCCTTCAGCAAAAGAAAGAAATACATGTAATAATCTATCACAGGTTAATCTCTGGATCTTCAGTTTGCAGTGTAGCTCCACACACTGATAAACCAGAGACTGAATTACACTGAACAATTACCAAAATAAATTGGTATCAAATTAGTGGTAGTACATCATTTTCATCCCTGACTGTTATGATTGATGATAAGAAATTGAAAACCATATCTGCTGTCATATAATCATATATTGTGTTTATATTATGTCTCTCATCAGAAGGGCATATGGAGAAAGTCGAGTCAATTTTTTTATATAACCAAATATCATAAATTTGCCTCAGGGGGCTTTACAATCGAAAAGCATTTGACACCCTCTGTCCTTTATGACCCTCACAGTTGATGAGGAATAGATGCCATATGCCAATAGATGTCATGTGTGTAGAGTAACAACATAATGAAATTACAACATAGACACTCCATATGATAAAATTGATATATATAATGTGAACATACGTATATGAAAAGATGGATCCAGGAGGATGTCAAGCAGCTTCCAGTTGTCCCCAAACAGATGGAGCCTGAGCAACATGACCTCCTCTCCACCATGTGACCTAGACAGTGTCACACAGATAGGAGACACATAAACATAATGTTTATGAACTTATTGAATGATTTAGAAAAGTATAGATGAAGGTAGAAGGAATCGTAGGGAAGGAGGGTTGCACACATGCTCTATATCTGTCTGGTGTTTTCCTGCAGATGACTGAATTAGCTGGAATAATAGAGAAGGATGCTGATGACAACAAGGGCTGGGTTTATCTACTGCACATGTGTCATTGCTGTATAATTATGCAACAACCCGCTTCACTGGCAGGCTGTCGTCAATTAATCTGCTTAGAAAACCAACTGGGTGCTTCTACTGTATGTTGTAACCTCTGGGTGTTAGCGGCATCGTGCTGGTTGAACGTCTACTTTACTGTAATTGCACTGACTCATATCCAGTGGTGGAAAAACTCTTTACTTAAGTAGAAGTAGCAATACAATAGAACAGTGTAGAAACACTGTTACATGTAAAAGCCATGCATTAAAAAAAAAGTATAATAATTATGCGCTAAATTTTGGCGAGGAAAAACTGGCATGGCCATTTTCAAAGGGGTCCCTTGACCTCTGACCTCAAGATATGTGAATGAAAATGAGTCTCCCCTTTACAGACATGCCCACTTTATGAGAATCACATGCAGTTTGGGGCAAGTCATAGTCAAGTCAGCACACTGACACACTGACAGCTGTTGTTGCCTGTTGGGCTGCAGTTTGCCATGTTATGAATTGAGCATATTTTTATGCTAAATGCAGTACCTGTGAGGGTTTCTGGACAATATCTGTCATTGTTTTGTGTTGTTAATTGATTTCCAATAATAAATATATACATACCATTGCATAAAGCAAGCAAATTTGCCCACTCCCATGTTGATAAGAGTATTAAATACTTGACAAATCTCCCTTTAAGGTACATTTTGAACCGACAAAAAATGTGTGATTAATTTGCGATTAATCATGGACAATCATGCAATTAATTGCGATATGGGTTAATTTTAACTGCTTTTAACGACAACTACTGTCACTAGGAGTATTATCTTAGTAATGGTGGGCAACATGCATTAGATGGATCCCGCTGCTTTTTGGACAATGATAATACAAAAAAGACAAAGAGTCTAGACAGTTTTCATCCTTTATTAATCATCCAAGAATTGGTGGGTATTTGCCCATTATTATTGTAGGTTAATCATTCTGTGGAGGATCACTTTATGTAAATATAAACAGCAACTTTGGACTGACAAAACAAATCTCAATTTAAAAAAAAAAATAAAAAAATCAGCAAAATGACGTTTTAAGGATTCATAGGGACCAATAACTCTACAAAATCTCTATATAACTACATTGTAACGTTTAGAATAATTGGTCATTTGGGCTCCTAACATCTGTTGTTCACCACTAATCTTTAAGGATTTCAAAGAACTTCATGGTAGAATTAAGGTGTGAATGGGCCTGTTTGTGCTTTTGAGGATTTACATTATGATGTCACTCATGAATCACGTGTATGTATCATGACATAGAAAGTGGATCTGCTAAAGTATCCCATATGTTTAAAAGGTGTCCACCTTCCTTTTTAGATCAACTAAAAGAAACACATTCAACTCTGACCCCAAGTCTGGTCAAGTGTGTCATATGGTGATAACATTCCTTATTATTCTGTTAGAAACTAAAATCATATGCTACGTTAAAACAAGACCACGAGAGTGGGCTACTTGGTTTTTGAAACCTACTGTAAGAATATTGATTATATGATAACCAGTATGTTATTGTGTATTGTCTAACACTGTGGTTAGACAATACATTTCAAAGAAATGTCAAAATAATGCCGTTTTTAAACATAATATTTGTATCATATATTATTATTATTATTTGCACAAGTTAAATAGATAAATGAAATAGTCTAAGTCTCAGTGATAGAAGGGATTTCAATAACATTAAAGAGCAGCCAAAGCTAATTAAATTATAAAGCCTTATCTAAACCATGAATATATATTTTAAATGCATTTTTAAGTAAATATTAATAATTAATTCTGATTTATTTCTCTATTTAAATGTCACACAGACTTCGGTTTTTATTTCATATGTAAATCTGCATGTCGTGTCCAGTTAATCTACAGCCGCCGACTAATCTCTAACTTGTCGTGGGGGCTGTGTATTGAAGAATGGTCCTCTTGTTTAGAGGATTAGTGCAGTCCTGCTCTGGATACAGAGGTCACTCACGTCACGACCACTCAGAGCATGACGAGAGTGGCGTGCAACACACTTTTGCATTTTATTGACAGGAGCAATAAACAAGGAAGGACGCCTTTCTGTCCCCAGGCCCAGAGAGATCAAATGTCAAAAATCTGTGCCATAAATCCTCTGTTAGCTAATATTTGTCTATTTGGTCTGAAGCCCCTGACATAATTTTCTTTGTATGACTGCTTGTATTTTAAATCATGAATGACGTCCACTTACATAAAGTGTTTCTAAAAATTAACTTAAAATTAAAAACATCCCCTATCTAATGAAAGAAATTACATTCAATTCCACATTGACCCGAGAAAACCAGAGAAAACCAGAGAAAACCAGAGAAAACCAAAGAAAACCAGAGAAAACCAGAGAAAACCAGAGAAAACCAAAGAAAACCAGAGAAAACCAAAGAAAACCAGTGTTTGTTACAGAAGTAGCCAAGTCCAATGTTTTTTTTGTTGCAATTGTGTGATATTATGAAATACTGCTGCACTTAGTAGTCAATCCCAAAAGGAATTTTGTTGGAGATGCTCAATTTTTCAGCAGCGTGGGGTCAAGTTTTTTTTTTTTTTTTTTTTTTTTTTTTTTTTTTTTTTTTTACAATATGCCAATTCTTATTTGTGTTTGACAAAGTCCTTTACGAAACACAACTGCAGAAACAAAGGACAACAAATCCAGGACAGATATTTACAAGGGACAATGGCTACCACCGTTCAAGACACAACACATGCACATACGCTCACAGACAGAAACACCAAGGTAAGTGAGAAACCACCATGACAGTAAGTGTGTGTAATTATTGCATGCTTAATTTATTTGGACTTGTTCTCAATTTGAGGCACATCAATCTTTTCCCCGGTGAGGAACTGCCAGATGCCTCCTCTGTAGTTCTCATTTCCCAAAGCGTACAGGAATACATTGAAGGTGGGAGAGGTCTTAGCCAATATGGGAGCCATCTGCAGAGACAGGTGCGAGCACGAGGAAGTTGTTAGTGCTTAAAAAAAGACCTCCGGAGCAGATTATTATGAAAATGCACTACAATACAGTTATCAAAAGAACTGCTTGTTCAGTTGATCAATCAAAGCTACTTTGTGTAGAATCTTTATATCAAAATCCAAATATTTTTTGTCTGTAGAAAAATGAGACATCCCTAGTGAAAACTGGTGTACTGTATGTGTTGTTTGTGTATTTATTGATGCTACCACAGGGGGCGCCAAAGTCAGAAATCTTCATATTCTACACACAGGGACTTTAACAATTAAGATATTTTACAATATACTGTATGTATGTCCAACATGCGACAGTGTGCAGATTATATGATCTGCATTTCAAAATATATACATTAATATGTTTGTATTATAGTGGAGGGTTTTTGTGTGCATGTATGTGCTGGCTGTCCTTACCATCCTGAGCTTGGGGGAGACCAGGGTGGCGTTCTCCACGGCGGCGTAGAAAGCCAGGAGGCCATAGGGGCCCCAGCAGAGCAGCATCGTCTTAAGAGGAGTGTTGGGGTTAAACTACAGAGGGTAAAGAATAGAGAGAGAGAGAGAGAGAGAGAGAGAGAGAGAGAGAG
>CAKAOH010002470.1:58486-121425 GCA_916701665.1 Sebastiscus tertius | reverse complement strand
TCCTTTTCTCACACAAACTGCCACTCTCTCTCTCTCTCTCTCTTGGTCTGCTATTCTCTCACAACACTAGTTTTCCCCCAACGCTGGTAACATTCCTGTTTTCTAAGACGGGCTTCAACTAGATAGAACTTTGATTTGTTGTGCTTCTGTGGAGTTTGTGTTGGAGTCTGAGTTGTGGTGGGGGGGGCTGGTTGTTTGTTGGTGTTAGCGGATTCCATTTCTAAGCAAACGCCAGCTATAGTTGCACACTGTTATCCCTGTAAGCGGAGCTTGAAATAAGGCACTTGCGAGTGTGCGTTTTTCCTGGAAAACCGGCCAACATTCTTCACATTAAAAGCCGTCTACAAGCTGATAGAGGAAACCCAGAGAGTCGCGGGAGGTCTCATTCTTTAGGTTAGGTTACAACCTGTTTACACACTGGCAATAAAAACCGGTTATACGGTGTGAAAACTTCCATCCAGTCCATTTTAAAGAACCGTCCTGTGACTTGCAGGTGTGGAGCACTACAATGAGATCAAAGGCATCAGCATCTGTGAGTTCCTGCCTCCTCACCTCGTCATCTATGTCGACCAGCCAGCTGAGGAAGTGCAGAAGAAGCTAAAACAGAGCAGCAAGGTAGAGAGACACTGACACTGAAACCACAGGATACAATCATCTCCATAACGTACTGTAATAAATCTGCATATTTAAAGACATACAAAAAATAACACAGCTTTTTAATCAGCTTCATGCTTACCATTAGTATTAAAATCTCTTTCTTCTCAGTCCTATCTTCAGAATGTGCCCCTGACATATCTGAAGGGCATCGAGGACAGCTACAAGAAGTCTTTCCTGCCCAAAATCAGGTGAGTAGTTGAACTTAAGTAAAACAAATATGTAATAGATCTCCGACCATTGTCAAAATACACATGAATCATACATGATTCTCGTGTAATTTGATATTAAAAAAGCCAGTTTGTGTTTATTTTTCTTACCTAACTGAGGTTTGTGTGTTTTTCTTTTAGCGAAACAACAGAAGTGTTGGCTTATGATGCAACCCAAGCCCAAGATGTAGAAAGGGTAAGACTATAGTGGGCAGAAGCTGGGTGAATAAATTCTTTGGGTGTAATTTTGTTCCCTAGAATCTATTTACTACTCTGCAGACAGCGTTATTTATTGTGTTTGGTCCTCAGGTGGCAGAAGACGTGGAGTATCTGAAGTTTGACAAAGGGCCGTGGCTGGAGCAGGATGATGTCACCTACCACCACATGAGGATGCTGTGAGTTCTTGATTAATGGTCTACGTTTTCCACATTTAAATGCAAATTACACAGAGGAAGACCTCCAACAGGTGAAGTCGGATTCTCAACCTCAGCCTCCGTTTGTCATACTCATTATGGATAAATATGCAAAGTACCTGAAACGAATCACGCAGGGAACTCAGAATGCAGATTCCTTCTGATTGCCTTTTATACGCCGTACTCCACCCATAGATCAGCACACATCAGACGCTGCTATGAGCTCATTTTTTTTGCTGTCATTTTCTCTGTGTTTTACAGCGTGGAAGACAAACAGATGGTGGCAAACCTGGCCCACATACCCAAGTTTCTGCCAGAGATAACCATCGGGGCCCACGACTACGATGAGAAATACTACGCCTTTAAATCGGTACGTAGAGACAAGATGCTCATCTGTTTTAATGCCACTCATTTCTTTAACGCAGTCACTCAATGCGATGTTTAGGTCGTAGCAGGCTCAGTTTTAAAGCTAGAGTGAAGATACTGGTATCAAATGAAACTAGAAAACCTGATGAATCCATCGGTACCAACCATGTCATACTAGTATGACATGCACTACATTTTGGTGAGGAAAAACTGTTAGGCCATTTTCAAAGGGGACCCTTGACCTCTGACCTCAAGATATGTGAATGAAAATGGGTTCTATGGATACCCACAAGTCTCCCCTTTACAGAGATACCCACAATATCTGTCATTGTTTTGTGTTGTTGTTTTCCAATAATAAATATATACATACATTTGCATAAAGCAGCATATTTGTCCACTCCCATGTTGATAAGAGGATTAAATACTTGACAAATCTCCCTTTAAGGTTGATTTTGAACAGATACAAAAATTGATTAATTTGCGATTAATGATTAACTATGGACAATCATACGATTAATCCATTAATAATAGTGGCAAAGTAGTCCCACCCACAAAGCAAGGTGTACGAGATGGGGTCCGTGTTTCAAGATGGGTTGGGTGGGTTGCCGACATCACCGCAGACCCGGCACTGATCTGTCCGTCGTGGTTGACAGTCGCACACTGAGCAGGGGGCCCCGTCCCTCTCCGCAGGGAGAGACAGCACAGCGAGTCCACGGCGCCGGGAATCAGTGAGGCAGGGCTCAACAAGAAGGATAGCATGCTTGCCCAGGGCAAGTAAAATGCCACGACGGGCTAGTAAATCGAGCAATCTCGCTTCCTCTTCATCTCTGTTGAGAGTTGCATATGCCAACATAGGGCCAGCCAGCGCCGCAGAGCGTCCATCCCTGAAAGCGCACCGTTGTAAAGGAAATGGGCGCGTTTGATTTATAACACAAGACAAATGAGAGCATCATTGCGAAATGGAATGCAGCACAATAATCGTTTTATCGATCATCTTGTTTTCATAATCGTAGGAAGACAAAATGTCATTAATCGCCCTAACGTGTACGCAAATACAGATGTTAGTGTGTCTTTGATGAGCTATATCGGCCGACGGGTTAGCCTGCCTTGAGTTCACAGTAAACTAAGAATAAGAAATGATCATGTTTTCTAGCCAATACGATAAATTGGAGACGAGGTTGTTGTGTCCTGATCCCAACGATCAGCTGGGAACATCCCTAATGAGACATCGCTTGCTGTTGGCTGGTAACATTAATTAGCTGTGTTGCAGGAGTCAGAGTTGCCCTTTGGTTTTGTCATTATCTGAGGATGAGTTGTATTATCTTGTGATGATCACTTTATTGAAACCAACAACATGACATTGAGGAACCCCGCCTCTGTCCCCACTGTTCTCTTGATATTGAATACTGTTATTTCTCTACCCTTTGCCACGATGAGCCTGTGCGGTGCCGTCGGAACGTCATGGAACTAATTTCCTTCCGCTGAAATATTGAGCGACTTCGTAGTTTCAAGAAGGCAAATGCCAGATATGGAATATTCTACAAGGCTTTTGGTATCATCAGTCTTGCAGGGAAACATTTGGGTCTGACCTTTTCTGTTTATTGACTGGAGACTTTTTTGTCTCCCCTTGCGGCAAAAATCCGGCTGCGTAATGCTACAGGAGGCTGTGACCTGACATTTAGTTCTGAGCCCGGATCTCAGTGGAAAGAATGAGAACTGTGACACGCGGTGGCGTAATCTCCCTCAGCGACACTTTAGATGACAAAGTAAAGTCACGGAAGGACGTTTGCAACACTGATGTATTACAGCTTTCATTCAAATTAGGAACAAATATTGAATAAATGTCAAAACAAAAAAAACATGAAGGTATTCCTTTTCAAATTGTTTTTACTCGCATGATTTAACTGATTATTCAACTATGAAAATCATTTTCTGCGGATCAAATAAACAACATTCCTGTATTACTCGTAAATATTAAGTCTTTATATTTGGTGTTGTGAAGTATTAAATTGATCTCTGCAGGCTACCCAGTTATCTTGATTAGATGCTTTCAACTACTTAAATTAGAACAAGTTCATTTGAAATACAAAATGAATAGGGCTGTCAATCAATGAAAATATTTGATTGCAATTAATCACATGATTGTCCATAGTTCATCATGATTAATCGCAAATTAATCACACATTTTTTATCTGTTTTTTATTGAAAATGTACCTCAAAGGGAGATTTGTCAAGTATTTAATCCTCTTATCAACATGGGAGTGGACAAATCTGCTGCTTTATCCAAATCTATATATATATTTATTATTGTAAATCAATTAACAACACAAAACAATGACAGATATTGTCCAGAAACCCTCACAGGTACTGCATTTAGCATAAAACAATATGCTCCAATCATAACATGGCAAACTGCAGCCCAACAGGCAACAACAGCTGTCAGTGTGTCAGTGTGCTGACTGGACTATGACTTGCCCCAAACTGCATGTGATGATCATAAAGTGGGCATGTCTGTAAAGGGGAGACTCGTAGGTACCCATAGAACCCATTTACATTCACACATCTGGAGGTCAGAGGTCAAGGGACCCCTTTGAAAATCGGCATGACAGTTTTTCCTCGCCAAAATTTTGCGTGAGTTTGGAGCGTTAATTAACCTCCTTTGCGACGAGCTAGTATGACATGGTTGATACCGATGGATTCTTTAGGTTTTATAGTTTCATATGATGTTTCTAGCTTTAAAACTGAGCCGGCTACAACCTAAAAAGCAAGTTGCGTTAATGCATTAAAGAAATTAGTGGCTTTAAAATAAATTAGCATTATTATCACGTTGACTTTGACAGCCCTAAAAAATCTATTTCTGCATCAAGATAAAAGTGAGAATGTTTCAATAAGCCGGAGCTGTTTTTGTGATTCTGAAGTCTTGTTCCTTTTAATTTAATTGTCAATTTGTTTTGTCCTCGTAGCTCCCTGGGAAGAAGTATGCTGCTGGTTATAATGCAGATGTTGGAGACAAACACATCTGGCTCAAGTGAATGAGTCCTGTCACTGATTCATCCCTCGCCGCTGGCTGATCAGCTCCCTCAGTGAGCTCGTATTGACCCGGTTCCCTCCTGTTGTACATCCGAAATAATATGTATGTATTAAAAGAATAAATTTTGAATCTACAAAGTGTCTTTTGTTCTGACTCTGCATGCCAGACATGATGCATGAAACCAAGGCTGACTCACTCTCACTCACCAAAGAACAGTCAGTTACTTTAAAAAGAACAAAGTCAGACTCCAGCTGTGTTTGAATGCGCTGACCTGTGTTTAAAGCAGTGACCTCATTTAGGATCGTAGTGGGCTGAAGCTCCTCCTGAGCCTCTCAGTGCTGGTCTTGAGTATCCGGGACCTCCTTCCCGCCCTCAGCGGGGAGAAAAGGGCCGTTACCCTGGTGGTTGGGGTCCTTAATGATTCTCCCAGCCTTATTCTGGCAGCGCCCGGTGTAAATATCCTTCAGGCAAGGTAGAGCACGGCCTGTTTGCTGGAGGAGGCTCTTGTTCTAATCAAGAATTGATCAGCAGCACAGATAAACCGGGCTCCGTAGCAGAGTACACCAGAGAGATGTAGGGGGGGGGGACTCCAATAACTTGCTTCCTGCTGCCAGATCTCAGCTCCCTCTTCACCACAATAGTCCGGTGCAGCGCCCCAGACTGTACAATCTAATCTAGCTATATTAAATTGCCCACCAGTGGGTAGTGAACAGGTTGCAACACATCCGACACCCCGCATATCAATGGTTACAACCTCTGAAGCCCCTGAGGATCTGAGGAGGGAGAAGAGCAGAGTATGATTACACATATACAGGACCACGCTATATCACCAGATGTGAATTGCAGGAGAATTACACATCTGTTAACCTAAAGGCTGAATTATGATGCGCTTGGTGTTGGCTTGAACGGCCACATGATGGTGGATTAGTTTGATATGAAAGGCTGCTTCTCAGGACACCAAAAGCCCTGAGCACATGCAGAGACACACAACTACAGTTTGAGTTTAGTTTTCCTGCTGTGGAAGCAATTGAAAACTGTTTTTTATTAACTACTGAGTATTAAAGATACAGTGTGAAGGATTTCGGAGGCTCTATTAGCAGAAATGTCACCTGAGAAATAATCACCTGAAACTAAGTATTGTGTTTTTGTTAGCTTAGAATGAGCCCTTCATATCTACAGGGAGCAGCTCCTCTTCATGGTCGTGTCTAGAAGGTAACCCACAAATTGTGAAAACTTGCAAATTTCTCATGAGACTCGATGACCTGTTCTAATTTGACGTCAAAGCGTAACCTTAACCATTCTATGTCAATGCCTGACCTTAAGCTTCTTGCGAGAGTTTCGCACTTTCCTGTGTTAACCTTCTAGCCACAATCATGGATGTATAAAGGGAATTGGATACAGCGCTGGAGGCGGGGCTCCGTTCATTCCTGTGAGAGTTACCCAGTGGCGTATGAAGGCACTCATCATCTGGCAATCTTCCGCATCCATTGGGCCCATAGAGCAGGCGCAGTATAGCGTTTCCTTTAACTCCGCCTCCCAGCCCTCGCTCCAGCCTCGGTCAGGGTCTCATTCACATGAACGGAGGAAGGGAAATAACTCTGGATTCAACTATTAATGCATTTTACAACTTTTAGGACCTATTGATTTAAATAAGGACTATTAGAGTGTTCATACAGGGGAGTTGATGAAATTAGAGTTACAGATGTCTCTTTCCCAATGTAAGTCTATGGGAAAAAGTCTTTTTGGGCCCAATGGCATCACGTGAAAGACATGGAAGTTGTAGTACCGCCGTTTGGCCGCTATGTAAAATTTGCTTCAAAGCACGGCGCTCTTCCTGGAAGCTTGGCCATGATCTCTCTTCACGGAGTCCACCATGTTGCTCCGCCATGTTTCTACAGTAGCCCAGAACGAACAATCCAACACTAACTCTAGAGAGAGACTTTCACGTTTTTACGGTACCACGCCGCTAGATGCCGCAAAATCCTACACATTGCACCTTTAAATGTGGCTGAATATGTTACCATAAGCCTGGTAGACGACATAAACCGTACCTGTCTGATGGGCCGAATCCAATCAGGAGTTTCTAGCATCTGTGGCATCTTGAAGGCAACATGGATGACCCTGATGCTGCACTCTTTGAAGAACCAAACTAAGCTGTTCTCGTCTAAATCCAGAACCCCACTTTTCCCCGGCATGACCGCCTGGGGGGAAAGGAGAAGGCAATAAAGCTACTGTCTCAATCACCCTTCTCTATTATGCTGCCCAAACAGTCCATTATCAAAAAGACTAAGGCCAAATGTTTCCTCTGAAATCCTGCTTGATGTACAGCGACAGATCCCGCCGACCATAATACCGCGCTGATTGCTATAATGATTGCAGTATAAAGCAAAACTCTGCCACCAGCTATAGTTAATTGAAAATTATATCTATTATCTCGCCATAATGAGCTTTCAAACCTAAAGAACTTGGAGTCTGCTATTTGCAATAATGGGCTTAAAAATATTCAAAGAGCAGTCCGTGGACTTTGAAAAGAGGAAACAGTGATTGACTTCTACCTCTTCATTATCCTGTCATGTAAATGACCGGCTCCCACTTATCACAGTACGCCTCCAGCCCGACACTCACCTCCGACACAAAACACGCTGCTCATAGCCAGAGCTCTGGACCTGACATGCTGGATGACATCCAGCTTCACAAGAGGGTCCGGGTCCTCAGAAGTTCTGCATTAGCAACAGCAAAGATTATTTCTACAGCACATTTTGTAAGGAACATCCAGATATAAAATATGATTAAAAGAAAGTACAAAGTACATAAAATAGTAATTATACAGAGAGTAATATAATCAAAAGAATAAAAACACAAAATCAAAGTGTAGTAGGAATAGAATAGGCTACAAGTTGTAGAGCTCAATCACGTGAAAAGAAACACGTTTTTAATCTGCATTTAAAGTTCCCATATCATGTTCATTTTCAGGTTCATACTTGTATTTTGGGTTTCTACTAGAACATGTTTACTTGCTTTAATGTTAAAAAAAACACATTATTTTTCTCATCCTGTTCGTCTGAATATAGAATAGAATATATAGAGGACAAAAGCTGCCAAAGTAATTAATAAATAAATAAATAAATAAATAAATGAGTTAATATGCCATGAAATGTACCAACAACAATCTTAAATGTAAAGCATTAATTAAATGATAAAATGTAACAAATTGATATTTCTGTTTTAATATGCTTCTTTATATATTTATTTACCTTTGTATTAATTACCCAATTTATTTACTTTACTATTTAATTTTCCCATTTATTTATTTAAAAACAAATATGTAAAAAATAAATACATATATATATTTTTTAACAAAAATTAAATAAATAAATAAATAGGGAAATTATAGGAAATTAAAACAGAAATATACATGTATGTCCCATTTTATCAATTAATTGCCAACCTTTATTTTTTAATATTATTTTTGGTACATTTAATTCCATATTAATTTACTCAGAGTCATTTATTTATTTTTGGCATCTTCCGTCCTCCATATATAAGAGCTCTACTGGGTTTATATTCCTTAAGCATATCACAGATATATTCTGGCTTTAAACCATTCAGTGATTTATAGATTAGTAGCAGCACTTTAAAATCTATTCTGTAACTAACTGGAAGCCAGTGTGAATATTTCAGAAGTGGAGTAATGTGCTCTGTTATCTTGGGCCTGAATAAAACTCTAGCAGCTTAATGATCCCTTTGGGAAGACCAGTTTAGAGCAGGTTACAGTATAGTCCATCCTACTGGAGATAAAAGCATGGATCATCTTCTCTCCGTCATTTTGGGACACCAAACCCTTGATTCTGGGCTCTTCCAAAGACAAAAAGGAAAACCGAGGGGGGGGGGGAGGGGGGTTGAGCCTCCTTGGAGGTTGATGAAAGTTCTTCCTTCCACTGAAACTATGTTATTCTCTTTCCAACACTTCAAAAACCCCGAAGTGCCCCAAAGGAGCCCGAGGGGGGAGCTCAGTCAGAAGGTTCCTGGACAGATCCAAATACTTTGTGTTGAATGGGAATTTGCTTAGAGCGACGGAGAAGTGTCTGTCTGAGCGGTAGCCATATTTCAGGTGTGGGGAAACAGTTACATCCCTTATGACAAGCTCACACTGCCCTAGGAAGTGGAGAGGCGAGAAATGATAGTGATGGAAACGTAACCTAAAGGCTGAAGAAATAAATGTGATGGTTAGAAAGTTTGCCGATCTGTTATACTGTCAGTTAACATTTGAAAAAGATATACAGATATATTTAAACCTGCAGTAGGCAGAACGTTTTTGGCGTCATTGGGCAAAAATTCAATAATAAACTTTCAGCATGCTGTAAGAAAGAGAGACTTCTGCTCCTCCTCATAGCTCTGTTTTCAGGCTTCAAAAAATCGATCGCGTGACGGGAGACTTTGGCCAATCACAGGTCACTTCAGAGAGAGAGAGAGCGTTCCTATTGGCTGCTTGGTATTTCCTCAACTTGATCTCAACGTGGCTGCTGGGTCACAAACTTTCTCATTTTACAGCTAAACTACAAGATGTTTCTGAAAACATTTGAGGAGAGAAATAGGCATTACAGTAACAGAATATTGATTCATATTTGATCAGCGCTGCCTAGTTTGACCGTTTGATCGCAGTTTGCGAGTGATTGACAGCCGGCAGGCTTCAGCTCAGCTCTGATTGGTTGTTTTCCTGCGATCTGTGAAATCTTGCAGATGCCATTAGTAGCACCGGAGGACATTTTTTTCAGATTACCTGTCTCATGCGCAACTGTCAGGATTTAGTGACCGTTTTATTTATTATTTTTAAATCATATTTGCTCCATTTCTCCCCCACTGCAGCTTTAAGGACCGAAATTGATCGACTGCATCAACAAAAAAAAAAGTTGTGAGTTAAGTGCGAGCAAAACAAAAGAAGTACTTCACAGGTCAGTCAAAGTGTAACAAAGAAATAAATCAAGTGTGGACAGTCAGCAGACAGTGGAGGCCAGGGGCCTGCCAGGAGCTGAAAAGAGGTTGTCTGCTTGCACTCCCGGTGCCAGAGCTCCACGGCTACTCAGACAAAGGCAGTGTGAATAATTGACAGCACAGCAGCTTGGTGCAGTCACATTGAACTAATGGAGGATGAAAAACATGAAGTCTGGAGAAGGGAAGCTGGCGCACTATCCTGTCTGGTATAATGTGACACAGAGGTCTTATCAGGCCGGGGAAAAGGTCACATTTCAGAAGTGGGACAGATCTGGAGGCAGAAACAATCGGTGGAGTGAAAACCACAGACTGAGGAGAAAATAAATGCAGCCGCAATGATGTCACAAGTTTGTCAGGGGATATTTTAAGGCCTGGAAATTTTTTTTGTAAGGGGGGATGCTTGCTGCTTTTGACAGCTACTGAAACCATAATTTTGAGGAGAAGGTCTGTGAGACAGGTAACAGCAAATAGGAAGAGATGCCTGTCAGCAGAGAAGCCACAATTCAGGCTGTTCTCATGCGCTGTTTGTAGCTTTACCTAATCAATTTGATGTAATCCACATGATCGTGAGCCAGGGCAGGTAACGTAGTATAAAGAGCGACAAACTCCACGTACGATGGAGTTCGGGATGGATCGGTCTAAAAACACCAGACTTTCACCCAGGGGACCGCTGTTTGTGTCCCGCGTGACACCAGAAGTCAACGTTGATTTATTTGTCAAGTAACTTCCGTACTTTAAGGTCTTATTGATAACATTTTTATGAATATGAATATTTAAAAACATTTTTTTAGAAAGGTGCAGAATAAAAGTAGAGCTTTTCCTGAAAAAAAAATATTATGATTGTGAATTAATTAATTTAAAAAAATGTTGTGGGTCCAAAATTAATGTTTTGTTTATCTCTGTGAAAGATATCTGACGTTTGGTTCCCACTTCTAACAAGGCTTGTGAGCCAATAACGACGTTGATATCACTTGGTATCTCTGGGTCGTCAGTTAGTGTGGAAAAAAAAATATAAATGGCTGAGATTGGCGGTGTCTGGCAACAACTTGCTGTGAAGTAAATGCAACAGGGGAGGGAGAATGCGACATCTAGTGGCTGAATGTTATCAATAGCACCTTTAAGTGACGCCATTTCCATAGTTACTTTAACCCAAACCACAATCTTTTCCTAAACAGGTAGATTTGTTGCCTAACCACTGCAGAGGTTTGCACTGGAAAACACACTTAAAACAGTGATACTCACTGAGTTTAAGCTTCCAGCTCATGGTGGTGTGCCACTTAAAACCACAACAATGTTTCTAGGCAGAAGCCCAATGCAAAAGGCAACAAGTCAGCGACAGAATTATGAATCCTGTTCCAGTTTACTGGAAAAAATACAATCTAGCAGCAGTTCTGAACTTCAAACTATCCACACTAGTCAACTAGATATTCAAGTCAGCCTGGTCTCCTAAAAATGACGTTCCCATACAACGAAACTGTATTATCAATCACATTTAGAAGGAAACACATTTTCTCCCAGATTACATTTGTTCGTTGTTTTTGACGTATCACAAATACATCAACACTGATTTACTTTTTTAACTCAGGCTACGTCCATAACTTAAATAACGTAACAAACTTATTTGAAGCCAAACCCTGATGTTTTACTAAACCTAATCAAGTAGTTTTGTTGCGTTTTTGTTTCAGTTCACGACGTTAACCAATGTTAAAATTGCAACCATGATCCGGGAGAGAATATGTTTCCCTCGAAACGTAATTGAGAATGCAGTTTAGTTGTATGAAAACGTAATTTTGTAGAAGACAGGGTAGTTCAAGTAGGTTTTCAACCTTCGCAAGATGATGAATGTCTGTAAAAAATAATCATTACATAACATTTAAAGCTAATGTTGCTCTGTGTCTACTGTAAGTAAACAACTGTTTGCTATCATAAAAACACGTTTATACAGTGATTTAGCTTGTTTCCCTGCCACAAAATGGTCAATCAAATGAATCCTGCTTTAATTTAGATTACTTGTACTGTTTTAAAAAAATAAATACACACTTTAATATTTATTTTTTAGCTCCATTCACTGATCCATCCATTCCAACTTCAAAGGTGGTTAAAACCACAAGGCTGATCCAACTCTTATTCCAATTATTTTACGCACACTGTACACATAAATTGTTTAATTTTGAATAAATATGATCGTACTGTCAATTTATTAACTTAGTTATCAAAAACTAAACATAAATTGAGTATACTGTACTCATTATAATCCCGCTGCCTTGCCTTGATTCAGTATGAATACTAGAATTTGGGAGATTAAAAGTAAAACGCTGTCATGAATCGGTGGCCTGAGTCTGCACCCAGAAACTGAATGGCTTCCTGGCTTTTGGAGGCAAACGATGGCTACAGGAGCTTTGCCATGTGTTGAGGATTTGGGAATTTGACATCCCCGTGGAGCACTTCACTAAAAGCCGACTTTAAACTTTCATCTAAAACTCATAGCTTCCAGGATTAAAACTAATTTAACGCTATACAGCAGACCGATATTGAAACGTGGTGCACCAGAAAGCAAATCTGGCTCCATAGAAAATGTCTTGGGAAGCCCTGCAATGACTCAGTGATGGAGCCGAGGGAAGCTTATTGGTGCCGGGCTTCATTTCTCAGCTGCAGTGAGTTGTGGCTGCTGCTCGGTATCATGGGAGAACCCTGAGCCCGGAACTAAAAAAAAACAGAGCTGGAGGGAAAGGGAAGGTTAAATCACTGTAATCAACAAGGCTAATTACCATTCATTAAGCACCTTGACATAACTGCTTACTGAAATCATTGCTTTGTGTCTTTTTCAGGGTGCCTGTTTGTATGTGAAAGACTAAGAAAAGGAAGCTGGTCTGACCAGGTTTTAGTTTAGTTTGGAGGCAGTAGATGGCAGTGTTGCTATCTGGATCCATGCATCCGTCCATGAGGAGGCTCTGACAGTATGTGTGTAGCTCTGGGCACATCTGCCTCTGAGTAACACCACTGAATGGTGAAATACACGCCCCCAGGTACTTGAGTTATTGTGTGAATCACCTTTCTCTCCTCACTTTGGCTGTTGTTTGCAAGATAGGTGCGGAGAGATGCGAAGTGAGAGGAGCCGCCGGCTACTGAAATATGTTCCCCCACTGCATAATCCCACAGGATCGTTTTCTTTTACTGATATCCTCAATATTCATAGAAACACAGGATGAGTGGGTATAGAACATGGACGGATGGCTAGACACAAACACATGATGATTGCAGGTATATGTTATGTTATATGATATGGAGGACAAAAGCTGCCAAAATAAAAAATAAATAAATGACTAGATGAATAAATTACTATGCCATTAAATGCACCAAAAATAATATTAAACACATGAATGTTGGCAATTAATTGATGAAATGTGAAATAAATGTATATGTCTGTTTTAATTTCCTTATTTATGTCTTTGCCTTTGTACTAATTCCCTATCTATTTATTTTCCCATTTAATTTTCCCTTTTATTTATTATTTTTAAAATATATTCATATATTGTTGCATTTATTTTTTTGTTTTAATTTCCAGCTTTATGTCTTTACCTTTGTATTAATTCCCTATTTATTTATTTATTTTCCCATTTAATTTTTCCCTTTTATTTATTATTTTTTAAATGAATTTATTTATTTTTGAATTTATATATTTTTTAATAATACATGTATATTTTTAAATGAATAAAAACTTGGTTAAATGAAATAGGAAGTAAATAAATTAGGGAATTTATACAAATTTAAATAAATAAAGAAGCATATTACAACAGAAATATCAATTTATGCTGCATTTTATCAATTAACTAATGCCTACATTTATTTTTAATATTATTGTTGGTACATTTACAACACTACACCATAGTTGCTGACTTCATCTAAAATTGACTCAGTATCTATAAATTAATTGATTTGAAACGACCAAAACTTTTACTTGTTATTTCACACTGACCTTCTTCTTGACCTCCTCCCCACGCAGCGTTCACCGCTCTTTATACTTCCTGGTTCACAATTAGGTGGATTACATACGAATTGATTTCGTGCTGAACATCCCGAAAAAATTTTTTAAATTCGTAATGTATTGTAATCAGTACATTACAATTTTGTGACTATTTCACGAACTGCTGTGCGACTGAGCTGGCTCATCTTTTGTTCTAGTGAGTTTTATTCTCCATTGTCTACACAGGAAATGAATGGATTTCTCAGTCTCTTGCAGCCTAGAATAAAGTTAACACCTCCTGCCTAACATCTCTATTTGGGCTCTATTTCTGACAGCTGGAGACGCCTGCTGCTGATTGAAGGCTTCTCGCTTCACCTCGCTGTCACAGAACAGCACACTTCATTTTTTAAATGTTCACACATGCAGCTAACACGTGTTCGAGAGTGTGTGAATGTAAAAACACCGGTTCGGATTGCGAACTGTAAAAGAACTAACAAAAGAAAATATGTTTGCGGGATGATGTGATGTGACATGGTGGCGGAGCTCTCTGTCACATCCCCTGACAGGTCATATAATAGGGTTATTGATAATCTGTCACCTCTGGTACTTTATGTGTTGCTGCGGTTCAAGTGTGATATTTGAGTGAAAGTGCCTCCAGGAATCGTGGATGTTTCCGCCGGCATTACGCTGCACACTTTATGGACGACGTGCTCCATTGATCTGACCTGTTATTTTCATCCCATCTGATTCCCTAAAAGTGTTACCGATATTTTTCTGCAGAATATATCTGCCCGCAGAGCTGTGTGGGCTCAGTATTGATATCTGAAAACAAGGCCAGCTACTAGCCCGAGCAACATCAGTAACATCTCGAATAGCAGCTATAACCAGATATGGATTGATTGGGAAAGTTGAGCCGAACACTCACAACCAACAGCCTTTAGTGTCTTTGCTGTTTGATTTGAATAAGTTACTGTTTTTATTGTCTCCAAGTTGCAAAGTTATAAGGAGTCTATTTTTTCAAAAATCAATGTTTATTCTGGCATCTGCTGCCATGTTGCAAAACATTTAAACCAAGACTATAAATTAATAAGTGTTACAGCACTTCTCTCTCTGTGTTTGCCACTACTGTTGACTTCCTGCTGTGTAATCGTAGACGTGTGGAGGGGAGGAATGTGTCCAAATGGCTCTGCAGGATGAGCAACATATAGGAAGAAGAATGGGCTAGTCCTTTGTGAAAAACACCACCCTGTGTGCCATTTTCAAACTGAAATTGAGTGTCCTCCAGCCTCCTGTGCTGCTGTTCCCTGAGCTGCTCCAGTCAGTGCACTGCGACACTTCTTTCAACACTCTTTCAAGAAGATAACTCGACAATATGTCGTCTGGTATTTTCAAAGAAAATTTTTGGGGGCTCAAGTGAAGACTTCCCCTTCTTTTAATACTAACAGCTGAAGACTACTTCATGCATTAGTATCTGACAAATGGTGCGATACACGTACTGCATGTCTTGGAATCTGCTAATTAATGTGCGTGATACATGCTCGCAGGATGCATTTGCAATTGGTTCTTGATAAGTCTGCAGAGGACGATAATGTGAAAAGAAATTTCCTTCGTTATCTTGTGACTGGTACAAATGGTTGTATAGCAAATGTAATTTCCAAGCCATTTCCTTATCTCTGCCTTGCTTTCCCCCTTACAAAAGCTTCCCTTCTCATACTTGTGGAGCAATAAGATCATGAGATGAATGACAACTATCCCTTTGTTTCATCTTACAATTGTGGCAGCGTTTTTTTCTTCTTTTCTTTTTTCATTCTCAATTCTTCCTCTCGGAGCACTTCAGCAAGGATATTCTCAAGGAGTTGCAAGTGATGGACACGAGTAGGTGCCCTTTGCATCAGCTCAAAGAACAAAGCAGTGAAAAGGAGCAGTGAGTTTCACTGATTGACAAGCCACAGCCGAGCCCTCGGTGGGGTTGTTAATCTTCCCCTGCGAGTGCAGGAATTATCTTGCCGGACCTACTGCCCTTTCGCTAAGAATAAGAAGTCAAGTTTGGGAATTAGACAGCGCAAGGACGTGCTTCATCATGTTTAAGCTGCACAAGGGGAGGCATTTAGGTAGAATCTCATTCGTCTAAATAACAAAGTTGGGCTGAATTTACTTACAATTAGATTTAATCTAGATTTAAACTAAACTTTAACAACGCTGTTAGGTAAAGGGGGAAGGATAATAGCCTCCCGGGGGGGATTGGGGTGGAAAGAGAGAAACCCAACGAATGAACTGGTGAACTAAACAGAAGCTGTGAGGGTTAAGAATATCATTTTTAGGATTAAAGGAATAGTTTGACATTTTGACACACGGAGAAGATCGATACCACTGTCATGTCAACCCAGTCGCCAGAAAAAATGTTTGTTTTCATGAATACGTTTCATATCAGCGTCGTATCACGCTTGCACAAACGCACAATGACACGTGGTTAACGTTGTGAAAAGATTGGTGAGGTTAAGACAACAAAACGACTTAGTTAAAGGTAGGGTCGGTGGTCTTGAGAAACTAGCAAGACTACACTCGATTTTTAAAAATGATCCAACCGAAAAACCCAGCCCAGTGTTGACAACTCTTTTCCAATCAAAGTATCAGTATATCTAGCAGCACCAAGTCGGCAACACTGCCAGTCCGTCCCTTCAGGCTTCCCTCCAAAGCCACGCCCCCAAAATGATCATAAATGAACGTAAACGAAAAGAACTGCGAACATACATACAAACATTTCTTTCTGGCGACTGGGCTGCTCGTATCTGTAAAAAATATCTAATTATTTTGTCATCAGCCCTAATTCAGGTCCCATTTCATTTGCGTCTTTTGCTCGTGTATCCACTCGCTGTTACATCGAAAACAGTTAACAAAATAATTATTTCACGTTCACAACGGCTTGTTATGTTGATCACAGAATAATTATTTTCTCATCTCAAGCCAGAAACCTCGCTGTAAAAACAAAATGACTTTCTCGTGAGCGTATTGTGGCAGAAATGAAGTAAACAGCTGTACCTACACATCTCCAGCATGGAGCTGGGATTGAGCTGCCTGCTATGCATGAAAATCAGACGGAAACATGTAGTTAACTATTACATGAACATACTTTAATCAAACAACCAACCTGATTCTGATCTTACAAGACAATTTTAAAGTTTCTGTGCGGTAGGAGGAGGACAGTGTAGTAGTTGTAGTTCTCATTGGATCATTGATTGAATACAATCTTCAAATAAATCGGTTTATGTTGCTGGGTCATTTTGAGAGCATCAAAGAAACAATGATTAGAAATAAAAGCAAACAAGAAACCCAAGGGACTAATAATTAAATAGAAATATTCAGAATAAAGTAAATTAATTCATCAACGAAACTGGACCCAGAATTGATATGCTAAATACACATTACATGACTAAAAGAACAGAATAAAAAGGCTTTTCACTTGATTGGTAAGGGAATGACTGACACTACCTCACACATGTGCTCGGACAAGTGTTAAAAAATCTATTCAAGGCAAACCCAAGCTGAGCTCACTGTTACTATTTGCATTTAGGCTGTCAGGACTTGAACTGCAGCGACTGCAGATGCAAACAGTAGGTCCCTTCTCATGGCAGACATTCTGACATGTCACAGTATAAAAGCACAGGTGTAAAAAATGAAATTAATGCTGGCTGAATTCCATTAGGCTGCCTCAGTTTCACGGTGCTGATATTGTTCGTGCCGGCTCATTGTCACTCCGTCACGGCTTACTGGGACACTTGAAAAGAACGGAGCCATTGTTAATGATATGAGCAACACCGGTGTTTTTCCTACTATTTCAAAACGTCTGCTGTTAAATACGGTTCAGAGTGTCTTCTGCAATCAATTATGTTCTGTTAGAAAGGCAATGACTAAGTATTTTTCCTATAAACAACTCATATAAGCTGCGTCCATAATCACTTCCTTCCTCCGGCTGTTCTCACACCGTTCATAGATATACTTATAAAAAGTAATGTACGGGAATTCGTATACATACCACAAAATTAATTTGTATTTAATCCACGTAATTGTGAACCAGAAAGTACAAAAAGCAACAAACGTGGCGTAGGGAGGAGGTCGGGGTGGACAAAACGTTCTCATCCCCATACTTGCCAACCCTCACGATTTTCCTGGGAGACTCCTGTTTTTCATCGTCCATCGTCCTCCCGATTTTTGACAATTTATCACATCTCTTTCACATTTTTCCTTTTCGTTATCTCAACCTGGTTCTGGCTCTGTACAGCGTGTATACTGTAAGCTCTACTGTTTCCACCCGGACAACAATACAGCTACACCTCATGTTGTTGTTTTTTCCTGGCGGAGGAGAGCTGCTCGCTAACACAACATTGAGCTGCCGTTGGGTTCAGTACACATCACAGCGTGCAGCGCCCAAAAAAAAGCCACCGTGCGTGACACAAGCCATTGGAAATAATGGGTTTCAGAGTGGGGTTGATGTCGCATTGTGTCTGAAAGGATCTTTAGTGAGTGAGAGACGGAGAGTGTGAAGAGAAAGAAATGCTCGAGCAAAAATGAATGAATGAATGAAAACTGATGAATCGCCTCGTTAGTTTATAGCCAGAGATTCACACAAATTCACACCAGATGGACGAATTATTCTGTATTCTTTCCTGAGAATTAAAAGCAGGTCTGTGGAAATGGGCAGAGGACACACCGGCCAAAACAAAAAAAACAGACGTTACTGACCGGAACGGAAATTTCAAAGCAGAACATACCGGCTGTAGCATCGCTGTCTGAGAAACCAATATTACAATTCAGCATGTTTCGTTAATCTCTGATGACATATCATGATCATTTGATGATTTAATACAGTAAATATGTTACATGTTGGTCCTTTATGTAACGCCACTTCGCCATGCAACCTAGTCAAGTGGTTTTGTTGCCTAAACCTAACCAAGTTGTTTCCTGTGAAGAAGGAAGTTTATTTTGAAAAGACTGTATGCATGTAACAAGAGGAAATTAATAATCAATTAGTGTTCCTTGACATTGCATGAAAAATAAGGAATAACTTTTCATAAGATATCATACAAACTGTCCTTCCTCACACTTCTTCACTACTCTCTCGCTCTCTCTAATGGATGCTCAACAGTTTACTCAGTAATGAGCAGTAAATTGAGATTTCAGATGCTTACTTATCACGATTTTTCACGGCTGTAGAGTCACACAACTAAGTGCCATCTAATTTGTAATGTTCTGAATGTTTGTTGGTGAAGGGTGATAACTTTCTTCATAATTAGTTATTTTTTTGTCAGTGCAAGTGACCCCGTTCACACTTCACTACACTGCCCCATTCGTGATATAGAAATATTCATTAGTGCAGTTTTATTGTAATTATCATGCACATGCCACCATGGCCATTGTTGTGAGTATACAGGTTAGCTTCTTCTCTGGTTCATCCTGGGTGAACAATGCTAGTTGTTACTGAAATGTGTTGTAGCTGCTGTATTGTTATTCCAGTCACTCCCGTGCCCATGCTTTTGTCTGAGTTTCTCAATCTCTCTCTTCCACTTGAGAGCACGCTGTTGGTTAATTGGAATTTTTTTTTTTTTCCCTCGGCCAGCAAGAGGAGACATGCCGGCTTGTGACAGGGGCAGGGCACACACACACACACACACACACACACACACACACACACACACACACACACATATACCAGATCCATTAGTATTTGTCTTCGTATATGCTAATTATAATTGCTGTCCACACTGTACTTGTAATTACTATCATTACGGTGATGGAGTTGATTGGGGGGTTGATGTGAATGTGTGAGAGAGAGAAAGCAGGTTAGAGAGCCAGGACCATTAACAACATTGAGTGCGTTGACATGGACATGAATAACCTGTTTATCGTGGTTATGATCATATTCAGGATGTATTGTTTACACAAGCACAGAGAAATGTGGTTATTCTTTCATGTCAGCTAGTATTGGTCATGTGGTCCGGAGACGAAGACAAGCATCCGCACGTTATGGGAATGTCGGAGGAAACGCCGACAGCGGAAGCAGCTGGTCAGTCGAGTGAGTTAAATGTTTGCCACGTCAGAATTTATTCTCCAAATGTGTTTCATCGACTGTTTTTCAACAAAGACAAAAAACACCTCAAGCGAGAGCGTAAAATCGTTTTTGCTCAATTGAGGAAGTTTTATCAAATATTTCCGTTTCCATTCAGTTATTCCAATGCCATACTTCAAAATGTGCATACAATCTGTGAGTTAAAACATGGCTGCTGTCACAACCACTGCTCCGGACAGGGGAAGTTATTCAGCTTCTTTCATCACCGAAATATAAAACTGTGTTTCTTTTTCCGCTCCAGAAGTGAGACACTTTCGCTACCGCCGTCGTTTGTATTTCTGTTACGTCACTTGTACTGAAGCCGCGCCTGCGCCAACCCGGTCTCACAGGAAGGCATGTCATGTCATGAGTAACCAATTTAGCATCTCTGCGTGCCATTTGTACATCACGTAAACGTCCGCAAGAAACCACTTAGTTAGGGTAAAGGAAAACGTCATGGTTGGACTTCAAATAAATAAGTAAACTAATTAAAACACGGAAACAACTACGGATATCACGTCACAAACGTCAACAAAAAACATGTAACAAACGTCACTAACGTAATGTAACAAAACAAACAAGCCCAGTATTTGTTGGACCCGTCGACCTCAAGAGATCTTTCTCTCTTTGTATACTACGTTACTAACTCGTAACATGGTAATTTATACGTGGATGTGTTTACATTGCAGTCAGTCCAGGATACATGGCGCACAAAAAACACGGTATTACAGCCCGATGGGCGAGACAAAGCGTTTGTAATTTACGCTCTGGGAATGAGAATGGGCTGTACATTTGGATTCCTGAAAACAGGATGTGGTGTTCACATGTTCAAACACAGAAACGGGATGCTCCAAAGTCCTGATCATAAACACATCATTCATGTCCATGTTGACACGCTCACTATTGATGGTGCTGTAAATAAGATCAGCAGATCAGCATCAGTCATCTCTAACGTTTATAGTGCTGCTACGTTTCAGTTACATTAACACGTATTAATCATGTTTGCTGATGTTGTGAAAACCTTGTAGCTCCATTTTGTGACTCACGTCCTGTGTGACGTGGCTGATAGAACGGTATGATAAACAGCCAGCAGTCAGCAGATTAGGATTTTAATTTCCTCTCTTCCTCTTTTTCTCTTCTTTCCTGGTTTACACTCATTCTTAAACAATTTTAGTACAGCCTACAAGTTTCATCCGGCAGTCCCAGGTGCCCTACATAGTCCCAGACACAAGGGGGTGAAGGGGAACGGAGGAAAAGGTTTGACTGCAGGGCAGGAGGGAGTGGCTGGATCTGAAATGACATGAGATTAAGTATATGGCTGGAAAACAGAGCAGATAACTGAATGAATATTAAGAGCTGGATGAAGTTATAAATACATCAATTCACAAAAAGTTGTTAATGAAAGTCATCTAAACATGTGGAGGTATCTGGAGTGGCAAAATCCCCACAGTGGAGGCCTAAAACAAGAGATAAGATAAGATAAAAAACTCTATAGTTTTGCATCACATGCTCCAAACAGTCAACACATAACAAAAAAACAATATGCATGTTGTATCCTGAGAGCGGAGAAATGTTTTATGCACAAAGCAAAACTTTCGAAAACAACTCTAAACTTCCTCATCATCAACAATCTAAGCTCGGATAAGCGGAAGAAAGTGGATGGATTGATGGATGGAAAATAAACTGTTAATTTACTGTTGGGCTAACTTATTTATCTCTCTTACTTTTACTCTATGTGAATGTTTACTACACAGTTACTGTGTTGGGTTTGCCATTGGGATTTAATGGTAATCTGATACTGAGCGACAATGCCAGTAATTTGACAGCTCGTATATTCTCTTGTCATCTGTTGCACCTACGCATACATTATAATGAGGGCAGAAGACTCATATTTTAGTATAAATAAATGTAATTTGATTTACTCCTTAAATAACTCCACAAGAAGATGCAGCTCCTTCCTGCATTCAGTCTGTTTTCACAGCAAGCTGGAAGGAAAAACAACAGTGGGAGAAGCAGCGAACTGTATTTGGATTGACAGCTCGATGGATCGGCCCACACGCAGCCAAATGTGGGAGTTGTCGTGGGCTCATGGTGGCCTCGCAGCGTTCTGTATATTTCTACCCCTGAGTGTGGAGCCTCCACAGGAAGCATCTCATCAGTGGATGTCTGCGGGGCGGAAATGTACTTAAGTCCCACACTGTCACTTGGCTATAGACTCAGTAGACTCAGTATATGGAGGGGTTTCTTTTGTCACTCTTACTGAAAAGATATGTTTGAGTGTTTTTTTTCTGCCCCTGTGTGTGTCCAGTATTTGACATTTTTAGAAGCCTAAATTAGATGTATTCGCTGTTGCATGTTTTAATATATTCTAATTAGTTTCAGAAGTCTCAACCCTGCTGGCTCGGTGTAGCGCACGCTGTCATTAGAATGACTTCCTGAAATAATTATAGAGCATCTCCAAAGAACTGCCGCTGTACTATATCGTGTCTTCATATACGGTTAATGCTGTGAAAATACAGCTCGTCTTTACGTTCATCCTCTTATATTTTCAGTTTCAGTCAAGTAGCTCTCATACGGGAAGTTAAAAGTGTGCTTAAAAAGAGCATCCTCATGCACCCGCAGCTCATTAACTCAGAAGTTTTGGTGCAAAGAAACCTTGTCTCCAACTTTTCTTAATGCTAAAAACAGTTCCTGTGCTCCCGAGAGTTTGTGTAGGTGGCCCTGAAGTCAAAACAGAAAGTAACGAAACTAATGAATAAGCAGTGGAGGTGATTCCAACCACTTCATCTCATTCCTCTGGTTTGTTAGACGTGTGTGTGTGTGTGTGTGTGTGTGTGTGTGTCAGCGTCTCAGGGACAAAAGGAGGGAGGAATTCAAGTCCATGGAGGGCAACAGTTGGGGAATGGGATACATGTGAATCCATCTGTGGTGATTTAAAATGAGCACCAGCTGTGAGGCTGTTACCAACATGGAGTCATTACATTATACTTCTATCATTTCATTAACATCAGACTGATGGAAGTTCACTTATCTCAACTAGTGTCTGGTACTGGTGTATTTTCTGCCCAATTTAGCATGATTGGTGTGAATAATGATGCACAGTAACCTCTATATGCACAGATGGAGCCCTCTCATACAGAGCTCTGCACAGCTCTGCTTTGTAAAGATGAATGTTCAAATCAAACGGTTGTGTTTGTAGCGTGACCGTTTCTGATACGTTGGCTTGACTGTAAGGATACGTAAATTGGTCACCAGTGTTGCCAGATCAGATTGACAGTTTCCAGCCCAATCACAGTTTAAAACACTTAAAACACGCCCCGATTCAATAAAACTAGCCCAAAATCATAACCTTGAAACTCTTGTAAAAGTTTAAAACCTTTACATGTGCATTAGAAACCATATCATAAGAATGCAAAGCGTACAGTACATCTGCATCAAATGATTAAGGTTAAGGGTTAAGGTAGGATCAGGTTTGGTAAGATAGTCAGACAGATTCAAGCAGCAATTTACAGAGATTTTACGTGCGTCGCTCGCATAAACAGACACGAGTTAAGTACAAAAAGCAGTGTATTTAAATACAGAATCTTTATATGAATGTACATACCAGCTATTTTAAACTAGATAAAAGAAAAAATACAATAAAATAGAATAAAATATAAGATTTAAGATATATCTCTGAGAAGAAATGATAAGATTCAAGATATATATGTCTGAGAATTAAAGATGAAATTTAAGATATATATCTGCAAATTAAAGATAAGATTTAAGATATATCTGAGAAGCACTTGAGCAACATGCTTGTGTCGGTTGTAATGTGAACGTAGCATAAAGCTTGGACTGTGGTCATTGTAGTGAAGCTGGCGCAAGGTGCGCACGCCAGAAAGTTACGTCATGACGGCTTTTGCGTTGTGCGCGAAGGCTCCGCAAGTTGTTGTGGCGCTTGGTCGTGCACCTCTGAATTTTTGTAACTACGTGCCGACATGCACGCGCTACTCTTTTCATTCTAACATGGACGCCTTGGAGGGAAGAGCAGGTTCACCTGTACAGACATCTCTAAGACTGTTCACTGAAAGACCACAAGGACAGTCACATGACATTAGATGTCATTAAAGGTCCACACCACAGTGTCTCGAGAGTATGAACAACGCTTAAAAGTGAAAGGGATAGTTCAGATGTTTTAAAGTGGGGTTGTATGAGGTACTTAGTGTATTACCTATAGCCTATAGATGACGGTCAAAACACATTTTAGCCACCTAAAAGAAAGGCTCACCTTAAAAAATAAATAACCGTTTAAGTGTTTGCTATGTTTAGATTATTTTCACCTCGTTATCGTGCCGTCAGAAAGCCCTTTCTGACAGGAGACTGAAAGTGAAACGTCTCTATGCTCTCTTCAAAGCCAACAGACTCAGTTGATAAAAACATAAAGATAAGTTTCACTTTCAGTTCCGCGTCTAAATATAGCATACACCTAAACTGATAATGATCTTTTTTAGGTGTCTAAAATACGTTTATACTCCATCCACAGCAGTACATTACTTCGCTCACATGCTGGTACTCCTGTTTGTTTCTCCACACTGGGGGCGTGCTGACCGCCATCTACTGTCGGTAATACACTGACTATGGATAAGTACCTCATACCCCAACACTCCAACTATCCCTTTAAAATGTATAATTGCATGTTACAGTGTCACACATGGGCTGCAGTTTTTGTCACCATAGCAACTTCAGAATATCTCTGCTGCTCGAGCTGTGAAATGTTGACTGAGACTCTTCTGCCTGAGACTTGAAGGCTCAACTTGTCTTGAGGGCTAAAAGCTGAGGATCAAGACCTCGGATCAATAAATATTGAAAAATTATGTGATGTGCATAGTTTTGCATTTTGCAGCACTGACAAACTGCTATGAATATTTATGACTGTGGCAGACATGCACATGTGTACAGTATGTTTGATAATGCAACACATTTATTCCAATGGACCCACATCACGTCAGATATGAACGTTATAGAACACAAAAACGACATATTTCGTTATTTAATTCGGAGGTTTTGTAAAGTCTTTAGCGGATGAAACATTCTCAACTCAAGGTCCACTTACTTGCTTGTTTGGAGCTTCAAGTATCCTCACCAGCAGATTGAGTTTGCTCAGTTGCCAAAGATGTTGTCGATGTTCAAACTTCTTTCCAGATTGTGAGCTCCTCTAAAGGTGTTCAGGCAGCACAGATAGTGCGGTGTTACTGATAGCACTAACGATGGCTCTAGTTACATTCAAGTGTCCCAGTGAGATAAACAGTGAGCCAGCATGCACAGTGCCTGGACCCTGATATCAAAGCAGCTAAATGGAGTTCATCCATCATGTGGTGGTTCGGCAATGTTTTGCCAAAAAATAAAAAACTGAAAACAAAAGAAGCAATGCAAAGTTGCCCAGTAGGTTTTAGAATTTACCTGCTGTGTCTGTGGAGGAGAAAATCCATGTCCCACCCGGGTGTCAAACAAAAACAAAGTGCTAATTGGCACAACATCATGTAAAGTGCAGGTTCGACTAATGAGCAAGTGTTGACACACCCACAGCGACGACGAGTGAGAAGTGAAGTCTTCACCATAAAACTTCTCATCCATGTTGGTATGAAATGTGCACAAAGGAAGCAGCTCTTTGTTTAGTGTTGTAAAAACCTTGAAGAACAGAACAAAGCTTCATATAAACTGTAAATATGCCACATTTAAAGAAATTACAAATCCTCCAACAAAATCTACAATTTCATTTAGCAGACGCTTTTATCCAAAGTGACGTACATCTGAGGGTTCGTACAACACAAGCAAGGATCTAGATAGGAGGGAACAACGTGAGTAGGTGCCAATAAAAGCTTCAAGTCCGATCGGACGCAGGTGTCGACAGGCAGTGCACAGAGGCAATGCACAGGGTGGATAGAAGACAACGCCATCAACATCATCAGTGTCATAAGGTGCGGAGGTGTTGATGAAAGAGCTGGGTCTTTGGCTTTTTCTTAAAGGTGGAAAGGGACTCTCCTCAATCCTCAATTTGGGGACAAATCCTCAATCCAAAAGGGACAAAACCTCAATCTGAGTAAAGTGATTCCGTGTATTAAATTAGTTTTAAATAAATCAACTTTCTTTAATGAATATAACTCGTCAGTTTCTCCCTCAGTGTGCAGTGGGCGGGAGAGCAAACAGTTCTTAACTGCAGTGAAAATGTTGTTTTTAAAAGGCTAAATGCCAACAAATATGGATTGAAGAAGAATATTTCATTAGATAAAAACATGTGAATTTTGGAAATGATACTATCTATCCTTTTTTCCAATAAATGTTGACTTTTGGACTTTACAACGCTCTGGAGTTATTGGAAATGTTTGGATCACACGAGGTGGAAACAATCCTACGCAGCCACCACCGGAATCTAATTCTACTAATAGTATAATACTGATAATATTATCTGACACTGTGCAGAAATAATGGGTTTAAACACAATGTGGTTTACTGCGTAGTGAAAAAAGACTTATAAATTATCCAGTAAGTGTTGCAAATCCCCGGTGATCGGTGTGGGCCCGGACCCCGGGTTGGGAACCGCTGCCGTAGATAATCGTACTTTTTTATGCATGGATATTTTCGAACACAGTTGACCCAACATAATTCAAAGTGATAATTTACGATGCAGTGCTTATGTCAAATGACTAGGTACAGGAAAACATGGGCTTCCAATTCAAAGATAAAAACATAATATGCTTCCAAAAATGAAAGACCAGAGACTTGATACAAAAACAGGAAAAGTAGGTCAACGTTGGAAAAAACAGAAAGAAGCCAATAAATGCAAAAAAAAAAAAAAAAGTGTGAAATTGTATTTGCTTTTGTTTGTGCACACAACGCCGAGGCACTAGGAGGCATACAGAACATAAAACGGAGGCTTGGAGTAGCAGATATACTCAGGGGCACATACCAAACAAGTTTTCTTTGAAAATACCTGTACAGGCAGTTTTGCATTGATAAGCAGTACAAAATGAATACATTTACATAAGCTACAAATTGTTCCTGGTTTAGACTGTCAGGCGCTTTTCAAAGTCTCTCTGTACGTTACACTGCTGACATGCTCCTGTGTTAGCAGAGAGGATACACACTGTGTGTGTGTGTAGACAAATGTTTATGAAAGATGATTTTAAACGATTATTCTCTGTTTTCTTCATGTGCACTCGGAGGGTTACGGGTTCTTTATTATTATTTTATTGATCTTTGTGCAGCACTGAAGTTTTTTTTTAATGGATATGCGAGAGTAAATGATTAGCTCGACCGTGTCCAAAGGCCCTTCATGCTTTTCTTATGAGATCTCAAAACCCTTTTTTCACAACTCTTCATGCAATATTCATCAAAAATCAGTACAGGATATGATTGGATCAGCTGAAAATAGTTAATTAGTTTGAGAATATTCCATACCGTTTCCCATGTAATTGGCAAATTAGCATAGGCGTGGTGTATTTGACACTGACTGCCATGACTCATGACCATATTCTGCTATTGCAACTCAATTATACTCCGAGCCATCCGGCACATTTTGAAGTAATTTCTCTTCTAACAACGTGATGATTTTAAATGCCCTTAAGTCAGCGGTAGGGAGTCTGACTCCAATGTTTTGCACCAAAAAGCCCCTTTTATTTCTGGACATAATTTAGGTCAGCTTCTTAGCATAATTGTCTATCAGTATTCTCATGCAACTCTGAATTTCTTAAACACCAAAAACGCAGTGTCAAAGTCTTCTGAAACTCTTTGTTCCTAGATTTCTTCAACCTTTTTGCAGATATATTTAAAAAAACAAAAAAACAAGCAATACATCTTTTCACCTGCCAGCGAGGCACAACATGGGATGTTCATGCAATCCCTCTCCAGATCCCAACAAGGATGTAATCCCTCACTGGCTTCCCACCAGCGAACACCATAAACGATGTTGGACTTTGATTGAAATCACTGCTTAAAGATCTTAAGACCCGGTTAAACGTTGTTGGGAGTCAAGCCATTTTACAACGGAGGATTAATCAATATATTCACTTTTATTATTAAATTATACATCTATACAATAGATCCTTAATAAAACTGCAGCTATACAAATCATTAAGAAGAAGTAACCACGTGATATTAGCCATTGCAATATAACCAAAAACACTCTGAGAGGTATGTATTCATTCACTGATAACTGGAGATCTGCAGACTATCACATCTGGAGACATACTTTAGATAACAAGGACATGCACAGATGGGGACCCAAAGGATCAGGAACCCCTATCCTTTGACCATGCCACTCTCCTGGGTCACTTTCAGTCACGTAATCCATTAGCATCAGACGGAAGCAGTGGGGCTTCAGACTTTGTTTGTCAGTCTTTCCATCCATCAGTCCCAGCGGTCCAGAAATTGGAATCAGACTGAAATATCTTCGCAATTCTTGGATTGCTTTCCTTGAACATTTTGTACAGACATTTATGATCCCAAGAGGACGAATCATTCAGTCATTCTTGACAGGATACTCAAGACCGCAGTCCCGTCAGATTCAGCTTTTCTGAGGGCTTGACCCTTTATGTTTAGCACGTTAAGCTCAAACTACAACCGACGTTGACAAAGACAGCTAACCTGCCTGAGAGCAGCTGAAGCCAATGGATAATGAGCTAAATCTGTAGAGCTGAGCCTGACAAGCTGATTTCGCTTGGCGTCACCTGCAGGTCACACTTTTTCGCCCCACTAGTGGTTTAGGATCTAAAAAAAAAAAAAAAAAAAAGCAAAGTCTCCATTTTTCATCCATGCTTTAATTGTTGTTCTCTGATGTGTGTGATGTGCATTACAGGCTCGCAGGATACCGCTAGGTTGGCTCTAGACTTTATGCCTATATGTGTGTGTAATGGATTTTTTTTTTGTCTGAGGATCAACCAGCGTACGATGTATATAAAAAGTCTTCTGCTTGAAATATATAGAAAACACCACTTATCCCTGTAATCCAGATAATAAATAAATAAAACTAATTATGTCAGGTGGCCTTTTTCTTGGTTGCAAAAAAAGCTCTAAGCACTGCTGGCTAGCGCTGCAACATAACGGACAAACTAAACTGTTGTTAACAGTACGTTTTGAGTTGGGTACGCACCGGGTCTACTCTGGGACACTTCCAGGAAATATCACAGCCTCACAGTCTGAGTCCGACCTTCTCCTTCTCTGTACTAACGGTGGTACAAACTCACTCAAGTATTTTGACAAAGTGCAGGAGGTCGTGACCCTGGAGCTTACTGTAGCTGTACAAGTACCAATAAAACTCGCTGCTGTGTTTGATTCACACTGCTGCAAACTTGACTCGCATGCTGGTTGAACCAGTTTCTCTAAGTACCCGCTGAGCTCAACACTTCCTGTACACACCAAAACTGCTGCCCGCTTGCCAAAGAACACCAAAGATACTGCTTGGGAGCGTCGTGGTTTGCCAGACTTGATACCAGTATATGCCGTGGTTACTGACTGGATTCCTGACTGCAGTTTGGTTGATAGTTCCACCCCCCTTACTGTACGTGCTTGTGTATATGACTGCTTTGTATATATTTAAATATGATAATCCTCTCCATTCATTTCTCTTTTCTGCTACTTTCATGATACAATATACACAATTACTTTTGGAATTGTACATATTTAAAGGTGCAACGTGTGAGATCTGGCCCAGATTTTGGTTTAAAGTTTTCAAAAAATGAACCAAAATTCTCAAAAGAGTGTGAAGAAGTAACAGTTTTCATGTTATGCCAAATTACTGTGCTGCAGAGACATCAACTGCAAACCGGTCCGGCCTGTCCTGTCTTGTGACACCACTTCACACCGTGACGCCACAATACCAGAATGCATTGCACGGCTGTTTATAGACAATGAATGGGAAGCGTGGAAAGGACCGAGGCTGTGGACGTGTACCGTGATTCACTGCAGCATCCAGTCTGCCCCTCAGTCCAACATGAAGTGGAGCTGCCCCGAGGGCTTGTCCATAATACATCCATGGTCTAGGTCTAGTTCTAGGTCTAGTTTGTCATGGTAGTCTATATGACCGGTGTTACACGGTGGTCGGGGACACGCCGATTACATTACTTACCCACTGGTGTTTTGCTTTTTTTACAGAAATAAAACTCATTTAGTTCATTTTCGCGTATCAGCGCTGTGTTATCAATAGATAGTTGGACGATGGACGCTACAAACTGAATGCATCTGCTCCGTAGGAGTCTCAGCTCAGAGTAGCAGGTGTCATACTTCACACACACGGGACGAGAGAGAGTTGACAGACCGATGAGATGGCGGAGTGTTTGGTGTTGAAGCGAAAAGCAAACGCACCTATTTGGCAATATTTCAGATTTAAACCCAAAGCTATCAGGGAACCGTAACGGTAATGAGGTAATCGCCGCGAGGACAATAGAACGGTCACAGCCGGTGTGCACGGCGCACCCCACCCGACGGTAAAGATCAAAGTAAGTGTCATCTTTTCTTGTAAAATGTCGGGTGTAATCGGTAACACCGGTGTTGTCACAAGTTCATTAACTGGCGGGAAAATTTCCTCACTGTCACATCCCTACCATGGTCCGTGTTTGTTTATTGGATTACTCTATATTATTCTATTATTACTCTATTATTACTCTAAGAGTAGTTCAGGAGTTTGGTTGTTGCAGGTGGCCAGATCCTACACGTTGCACCTTTAAAAAATAATACACAAGCAGAATTTGCACAATTAAATAAATCTCATAAATCATCAGCTAAAAAATCCCTACAACAAAATCAATGTGGTCTGAATGGTGTACGATGCTTTCTTAGGGACAAGACTTGAAAACCTGAAACACTTGAACGTGTTGAGTTACGGATCTGTTACGTATCCAGTTAAAAGATTACAGGATTTAGGTTCGTCAATTTCCATGCTACTTCAAACAGTCAGTGAAAGACACATTACTGAGAGTCACCCATTACTGATGGTCAACTGGCAGATGATGTGCATGAGTGGGAAATTCAAATTTCCTTTCCCTCTATGTAGATCGGGGTGCAGAATTGAATGACAATGAGCTCCTCTCTATGTAAATGCGATTGCTTTTTGTGCAAATCACATGAATAACTTCTAAAATGTTCAAATAAAAACTTGTATGCAAATTAGGCACTCATACAGTATAGGCAGTGTTGTCCCCTTTTTCTTCTTCTACAACATTCACCACCACCGAAAAAACAAAGACAGCAGCGAATGCACGCATATCTTACAGGCCCGGCCTACATATTCCTGACTCGCAAGTACAATTTTTAGTGAGTCTCGCTGTTAATGTGGAAGTATTCCGCATCTGAGGGTTTCAAACAAAATGTTTTTTTAAGTTGTGCGCATTCAGGATGGACAGCAGCTTTCGCTCGTTTGCACTCGCGGTGTCCCTTCGTCCAACCCTGCAGAACATTCATCTTTTGCTTTACACATTTTTGCAAACGACAGAAACCACAGCAGCTTGATTCTGACAGTTTCACCAACATCAAATACACTAACAGCTGTAAAGATTCAGCCACTTGCTTTGTACTGGAGCGTGACGAGAGAGTGGACTACAGGCTACAGTGTTCCTGGGAGTCTTCCAGGGCACAGAGATATTTTGTTTGTAAGAAATCCTGCAGCGGCGCGTCCACCCAGAGAGGTAAGTTTGTGGCTTATAGGTCCACAGAGTGCACACTGTAGTCAGATGTAGTACTCCTTCATGTTGTCCCTGACTGAGTTGTGGAGGTGCAGCTCTGTCCTGTAGTCTGTAGTGTACATGCTGTGTCTGTTCTCCTCTTTGATGCTGCTGCTCCTCTGGGCCCGCCGCTGCTGGTAGAGGAGGCGGCTTATCACAGCCAGAGCACACACGGCGATGAAGACCACCGCTGTGACCACACCTGAGAACACAGCAGGGAGGATGCATTAGTATATGCCTGGGGGACAATGCTGCCAACCAGGACTGTCCCCATTAAGTTGCTTCCAATCCTGATCTAAACCGGTAACGTCCGTTTGCTTTGTTGATGCCGAGTTTAATGTGCAATAATTATTCAACGCGTTCTCATCTCAACTCGTTGTATACTGCCGCTTTGTCAGACCCCTCTGCGTTACTGTTTTCGGTCAAAGTAAACAAAAACACTTGTTTAGATTCAGGCAATAAACCCACTGCAGTTAGGTTTAGGAAAGAACTACATGGTTGGGCTTAAAACTATGTTTTTACAGGATGAAAGCCGTGTGTTTGTTGGACCCATCCACCTCCCCTTCCTGCCCACTCAGTGTGTGTCTTTTCGCTCTCAAAGCTACGTCACCACACTCCCGGCACACTTTCCCTGAGCGTTTAATATTGACGCAGATGAGTTGGCGGTGCGTCTAACGCCGACGGCCGTGACGGAGCGTCAATATTTGACACCCTGGGAATGAGAACGGGCTGAAATATTACCTTTAGACACAAACCCTACATCACACGCTCACTTTTCAGAATACAGAGACCAAATATTAGCACCGTGTTCAGGTGTTTTATTATCGCATATAAAGTACTAGGGATCATAATTTGATGCGTTGAACAGCTGACAGGAGTTTGCCATGTTATGGTTTGAGCATATTTTCATGCTAAATGCAGTACCTGTGAGGGTTTCTGGACAATATCTATCATTGTTCTGTTGTTAATTGTTTTCCAATAATAAATATATACATTAATTTGCATAAAGCAGCATATTTGCCCACTCCCATGTTGGAGTATTAAATACTTTAAGTACCTTTAAGGTATATTTTGAGCTGATAAAAATGTGCGATTAACTACGGACGATCATGTTATTAATCACAATTACATATCTGAATCGACTGACAGTCCTAGTTGTTATTAAAAAAGGTCCAGAAAAGTAGCAGGCTTTATAGAGCTGATTTTTTTAAATCATCTAATCCTTGATCCTCAATGTGAAGTTTGACATTTTGGGAAACAACTTATTCTCTTTCTTGTCGAGAGTTAGATTAGAGGATTGATACCACTCTCATGTGTCTATAATAAATACCAGTGACTTCCTGTCCCTGCTGGTTGCCAAGCAACACATAACCCCCTTTAAAAATGGAAGACCAACGAGATCCAACATGTTAATTAGAGACCTTTAGAGGCAGATTTTGTAACCTTTGGACGGAGCCAGGCTAGCTGTTTCTTCCTGCCTCCAGTCTTTTAAGCTAAGCTCTAATGATCGCCTCATTGAATTCTCAGCAAGAAAGCAAATAAGTTTCTAAAACATGATGTTACATTTAGCAAAACCCCCTTACTATACTGTAGACGCCACGACTCTTAACATGCTGAAATTCAAGTTATTTATTGTGATGTGTGCGTTGCTCAGCCTCTCTTGGGTTGCAAACAGAATTTGTGCAAACACCAGTTCATTCGTTAGCTTCAAACTTCTATTTTCCACCCCAAACTCCCTCAGAAAACTATTATCCCTCCCCCCCTATATCTAACTGTAATGTTACATTTGGGCTTAGAACTTAAGAGTATTTCCCAAATGTCAAACTATTCCTTTAAAATGATTTTATTTGTCTCATACTGATCTTCGCAGATCAGCTCGGGGCATCTCTATCGTCAACAGTGATGTGTAAGGAGACATAAAATGCAAAGAAAACGTTCCCTGTAGAAAGCACACAGAAATCCTTCAACATTATCGTCATCATCATCGACTTCAATTCAATTTCTTACAAAACTGCGTGAGTGGCAGTAATGAAAATGAGCCTGAGCTAAGACTGAGTTATCGAGAGACCGGAAAAAAAACAGAAGAATTAAGACGGAGGCAAATAGAGAGAATGACAAATAACAAACAGCTGGGACTCATTTTCAATTAAGCAAAGAAAATTAAACCAGCAGAGAAGAGAGCGGAAACACAGACCTGCGATCACAGCCAAATCCTTCTGGGTGCCGTTGCCGTGCTGCTCCTTATCTTTATTTGCTGTTACAGTTTGATCTGAAGGAGCAGAAACAGACAAATGAACAGACATTAATGTCGCTGTCATCGTACAGGAAGTGCACGTCTGGTGTTATGATCTCTGGAATCTCTGCTTGTCACCTTTACTGTATCTGTCAAGTGTAGTTTGCTACACTTCACTGTTAAACTCCAGAATAACACAATTACACTGATCAGCCATAACATTAAGACCACTGAGAGGTGAAGTGAATAACATTGATTATCTCGTTACAGTGGCACCTGGCAGTGGAGGGGGGGTGTATTAGACAGCAAGTGAACATTTTGTTCTTGAAGTTGATGTGTTGGAAGCAGAAAAAATGGATGAGCATGAGCGACTTTGATGAGGGCCAAATAGTGCTGGCTAGACGACTGGGTCAGAGCATCTCCAGAACTTCAGCTCTTGTGGGATGTTCCAGTCTGCAGTGGTCAGGACCTACCAAAAGTGGTCCAAAAAAAAGCCGGAAAACCGGTGAACCGGCGACAGGGTCAGACCCGAGGCTCATTGATGCACGTGGGGAGCGAAGCCTGGTTTAGTTTCACTTCTCTCCCACTCTCTGTATAAGCCCCAACATATCTGTTTTTTCTCTCTTTATATCTCTCTGGTTGGTTTAATAACTTTTAAATGTCATCGACATCGTCTCATCTCAATATCATCGACTTGAGTTTCCTTCCCTAATAAAGACGCTCAAAGCAGAGACTGACCTGCGTTAAACCCGGACAGAAGGAGGGTGCTGATGATGATGATAAAGGGTTAGCTGATGTGTGCTGACACATTTAACCCGCGTCAAAGAGTCACAGTGAACGGGCTACGACGGTGAACGAGCCTTGAAGCGAGTGGCTGTTGCATGTTATATAGCTCCAGAAGAGGAGCCGTTTCATGGAGCTGCCAAAACAACATTTTCATTATGCTCCGAATGAGAGTATCTCTGTGCGTCAGCCAACTCTGAGCGCAATCTGGTGCCTCAACAGACGGGACAATTAGGACAACATCTGAAATGTATTTATATTTTACGATGTATATTTATATATGTGGCAATATGGCTAGATGTAAGCAACGCCCAGAACCTGTCCGGAAGCGTCGCTGCCTCTGATAAAGACTGAAAAGGCTCAAACTGTGTGCTCCATTACAGTGCACCTGTCACACAAAACAAACATGCACACGAATAATTGAAAAAAAACAAAGATTTGAAGTGTAAAAATACATTTGTGTCACTGTTAACACGCTGATTGTAGAGACAGCTCCGTTGGTTAAAAAATTAAATGCATCTGTTCTGTCAGACAGACGACTGAAAGACACAGCTGGAATGTGTCTGCTTTAGACAGACCGTAATTAAATTCAGTTTTAAAAACTGTAACAGTTCAACAGGAAGCCAATTAGACTGATAGTTCTGCTCTGAGTTGATTTGTTCAATCTCAGGAAGCCTGGGGCCCGCGACACAGAGACAAGTTAGTGGGACGGCAGCCATTTTTTAAGCTTCTGGTATCACAAAACTAGGTCACTTCTAACCAGGATAGATCACCATAGTACGTCCTGTTGCTTAAAGCTATAACCTGCTCAAAAGAGTCCACCTTCAAAGTAATTAGATTATTTCTACAGGATCCTCCATCCCTCCATCCATTGTCTTCTGCTTATCCGGGGCCGGGTCATGGGGGCAGCAGGCTTAGCAGGTTAATGCAGACGTCCCTCTCCCCAGCAACGTTTTACAGCTCTTCCTGGGCGACCCCGAGGTTCCCAGGCCAGACGACATACATAATCTCTCCAGCGTGTTCCGGGTCTACCCCGGGGCCTCTTACCAGTAGGATGTGCTCGGAGGCATCCTGATCAGATGCCCGAACCACCTCAGCTGGCCCCCACCCTACGATGGAAACTCACTTTAGCCGCTTGTATCCGCGATCTCATTCTTTAAGTCACTACCCAAAGCTCATGACCAGAGGTGAGGGTTGGAACGTAGATGGACCGGTAAATCAAGAGCTTTCCGGCTTAGCTCCCTCTTTGCCGGTTGTGTATAGAAGGGAACCAGCAAATTGGGGAAACTCTCAGGAGATCGTTAAGGTTAGGCATTGACCTTGAATGGTTAAGGTTAGAAATTATCCGTTGAGTTACAGACGTCTCTTTGCCAATGTAAGTCTTTGGGAAAAAGTATTTTGGGCCCAATAGCATCAGGTGACGGACATGGAAGTTGTAGCACCGCCGTTTAGCCACCACGAAAATTGGGATCAACGACTGGCGCTCTTCCTGGGGGCTTGACCAAGACACAGAGCTGCAAACTACTCGTGTGTTTGATGCCCGTAAACACACCCACACCTGTGAGATCCCACACACCGACTCTCCCTGACTTCTGTCTGTATGGTGTGTGTCCGACGTGTGCTACAGATGTCTGTAAAGGTCATGACACCAAGCCATGATGCGATAAGTGGAGTTCCACCGCCGTCAGATGGAAGAAGAGAAGTGGTCGAGGAAGAGAAAGTGTCAAAGCAACAACAAGGACTTGAGATCTTGGTACTAAAGGCTGAGTCCTTCTGAATCCAACCCACAGCCCTTTGCTGCACATTGTCCGCGCTCTCCCCCTTTCCTGTCCATCTACGGCTGTACCATTTAATAAAGGCAGATAAATAAATAAATAAATAAATAAATAATCTAAAAAAAGAAATCTTGGTACAGGCCAAAAGACAGAGAAATTAATTAGGGTTGCTATTTTTTTTAATTGTTGATTAATGTGTCAATTATTTTTTAATGAATCGTTAAGTATATGGAATGTCAGTTAGTGAAAATCGCCCTCCGTAATTTCCCTTCAAATAACGTTTGTCTCCTTCACTTTTGAGAATCCAAACTAAACTTTAGAGTGACCTACAGGTGACCTCCAACACAACCATGTGCATGATTTTAGCTTGTGTGGTTCACCGCTGGCAGTGTGTGTGTGGGTCAGTTAAACAGGGTGTGCGTGAGTGTTTTACCTTGCATTGTGTGCGAGGTGGACTCCGCCAGCGCTCCGCAATTTGATTGGACCAGCGGACCGCGGATGGTGACCAATGAGCTTCCTCGATTGGTCAGCGCTGCCTTCAGCGGCGCGACGTGATTGAACTGGACCGACGAGAGGCAGCCGACGAAGCCTTTAGAAGCTGCTTGCATCACTTCCTCGTTGAGGTTCTCCCTCCCTGCAGAGATGAAGATGATCGGTGGAAATATATGTTGACATTTTTTTGTTGATTTACAGTAATTCCTGAGTAACAAAAAAAGGGATGACGTCGGAGTGTTTTACAGTAATTTTCTGAACACGGTGGGAGGACTTACTGGTGACTTTGCCCAATGTCAGGGATCTGATTAAGATCAGCTCTGCATCAGATGACAGTGTGTACTTTCTGTGGATGTCCTGGTCGATCTGGTTGAGTGGAGAGAAATCAAATAACAAGGCAATTACAAGAAATCTAAACCGAGGTAACACCAGCAGCAGCAGCAGCAGCACATTTCAATACATTATAGATTGAGAATCGTCTCCTACAGCTTCATGACAACCATATCCGCCCACAGTTAGCTTTGAAGTGATGTAGACCTTTCACTTCTGCACCACCACCATGCTGACTCAGTTGCATCACTTAACTTGATGATCTGCAATAAAACACTGCAGGATTTTGATTACATCCACTTCCGTTTATAAAGTGCTTACAGCGGAACATCAACTGTATAGACCAGCTGATGACCCAGCTAGGAATAGATTTAATTGCAGTGGGAGATTAATTTGAACGCCATCTTTCCATTGTCAAGCGTTTGCATGGATAGCATGTAGAAAATTAAATTCTAGTTCCTTACTGATATGTGATGAAGTTGTGTCGTTATGCAGAATTACATTCATTAATATACACTGATCAGACATAACATTAAGATCACTGTCAGGTGAGGTGAATAACATCGACTATCTCGTTACAATGTGACCTGGCAGTGGGGGGGATATATTAGACAGCAAGTGAACATTTTGTCCTTGAAGTTGATGTGTTGGAAGCAGAACAAATGGGCCAGCGTAAGGATGTGAGCGACTTTGACAAGGGCCAAATAGTGCTGGCTAGACGACCGGGTCAGAGCATCTCCAGAACTACAGCTCTTGTGGGATGTTCCCGGTCTGCAGTGGTCAGGACCTACCAAAAGTAGTCCAAGGAAGGAAAACAGGGGTCAGACCCGAGGCTCATTGATGCACGCGGTGAGCGAAGGCTGGCCCGTGTTGTCTGATCCAATAGAAGAGATACTGGAGCTCAAACTGCTGAAAAAGTTAAAGCTGGTTCCGACAGAAAGGTGTCAGAACACACAGTGAGGAGCAGTTTGTTGTGTATGGGGCTGCATAGCCGCAGACCGGTCAGGGTGCCCGTGCTGACCCGTGTCCACCGCCCAAAAGCGCCTACAATGGACACGTGAGCATCAGAACTGGACCAGCATGGAAGAAGGTGGCCTGGTCTGATGAATCACGTTTTCTTTTACATCATGGATGGCAACGAGTTGGAGGTGTTGACTCGGCATCTAAATTCGAGCATCTGTGGGATGTGCTGGACAAACAGATCCGATCCACGGAGGCCCCACCTCACAACTTATACAGGACTTAAAGGATCTGCTACTGACGGCTTGGTGCCAGATACCACAGCAGACCTTCAGAGGTCTAGTGGAGTCCATGCCTCGACGGGTCAGGGCTGTTTTGGCGGTATATTGTTTGTTTGTTGGTTTATAATCCTAGAACATTTTACAGTGTTATGGTAATTTCACATATCTTTATCGTATTGTTGAACTTTGATATGACTGTCCAGACTGAGGCGGCATTGAAAAAGGATCTGACCGGTATCTGATTTAGGACCACATAGGAAAGTGTCCTAAATCAGAACTGAAAAGATCAGATTCACACTGAAATCAAAAAACAGATCTGAGTCACATATGCGCAAAAAGAAAAATCTGATTTAGGCTACTTCTTCCTGCATTGTGAATGTAGCCAAACAGACTTTGTCAGCAGATGGAGCTTTCTCAGTTTTCATCATGAGTAGTAAGATAGTAAGAGCGGAACTTCGGACTTGCGATAACAGTCTGTCGTATATAAGGAGGGAGATTGTAATCTCTGCCAACGCAAGATACTGTTCTTCAGTGCAGAGCAAATTCCATCTGCTAATGAAGACTGTTAGATGAGGCTGATAGCTCTGCAAAAAGCTCGGAATTGGACCGTCAGTAAATATTATTTTGTCAGTCTCAAAAACCAGATTACGTTAATGGACCTTTTCATCGCCATTCTGTTACAACAGCTTTGGTCCAAGTTTACTTCCTGTCAGCTACTGCGTTAACAGAAATACATAGGGGACCCATTTAGGGGCTGTTCACATGTTGCGTCTAAAAACACGTGGAAAACGCCAGTTGTGTCACTTTCATCCCTTTTATCCAAGGTGCTTGGGAGGTTGCTGTTACTTACTGCCGTTGCGATGACGATGATGATGAAGTTGCGGTAATTTAGCAGGAAGCCTCACTGACTAAACTAAACAAAGTCAAAACAAAGATAAATGCATTTCCTAAACTGTAAATCCCTCGGAGCAGCTTCACTGCTCGATCTGTCTACATGTCAGTCAGTTTGGCTGACCTTTCAAATGGATGTTGTGACGTTCTTGGACGGAAAGGATGGAGCAAGTAAAGCAGTAGCTTTGGGTAGCTCTGCACTATGTAGACTCACGGAGCCCCCTAGACCTCTAGGAGAAATATTTTATTAAGTCGTTCCCTCAAGTTAGTAACTCTTTAACGAGTTACTTCATAGAGCACTTCTTCCAATCATTCCTGACAGTCCATTGAATATTTTTCCCATTAAAATTCACTAAAATTATGCAAAAGCATATTTCTCCAAACTAAGTGTTGTAGTACAACTATGAGGAGATCATTGATGTGTGAAGTAATTTCGATGGTACTACTCTGTATAATACTGAAGTTATTGGATATTTTTCTCTTTTCGGCGTTGCACTTTGTAGACAGTCCCTGAGTACTCCTCTCACAGCCGGCTGCACATACAGACCAATGTAATGTGTCCAGCTCAGAGGACGGCTCGTTTTGATTAAAATGAGGTTGTAGCTCGTTGTCTACCTTCCTACGGTTAGAAAGAGCCCTCGTTTGTGTTTTAACAACGTTTCGGTTATGAGTTATTGATCCAGGAAGTTTGAATCTGTCAATATCTTTCCACCTCACCGAAGTAAGTCATCTTGGGGGACTCCGTACAGCAATGCGCGGACTGTGAGGAATGATTTGAAGAAGTGCTCTATGAAGTAACTCGTTCCCTCGAGTTACTAAGTTGAGGGAACGACTTAGTAATATTTTTCTCCTAGGGGTCTATGGGGGGTCTGTATAGACTGATGAAGAAATAAAAGGCATCTGCTGGCTGTGATTGGTTGTTCCTCGTCACATGACATGCCATGCATGTTGCTGCATTCCAAAACAATTTACTAATTTATCTTTTGTCTGTAATTAATCTTGTACGCGCACATTAATCAAAACATGGGAACGATTTAATTAAATTGAGGTAACAAATTATATCTCATGCGCACAAATTTGTAAATCTAGGCCTCGATATAAATGTATTTGTTTTTCTCTTTTTGTCCACTCTCGGCCTCCGTACACAAAAATGTCACGAAGTAAAAAATTGCCACCATGAAATTTCGGGGCGCTTCGTGCTGCTCACCTGCACGTAGAGGTTTTTCCCCACTCTGTGGATTCTGATTCGATGGAGTCGTCCGTCTGCCAGGTTGGTGACGACGGGGCTGAACACGTCTGGGCTCCTGTCTGTCTGAAGATGGTACCAGATCTGCAGACTCCCTGGACACAAAGCATGAAAAGACATGTAGCGCTCTCTCTGTAGAAATCCCCATCAGAGCACTTCATGATGAGTGATTCACTATCATACTCAATGCAAATACATTTAAAAAGCCAAAGACTCGAGTCCAGTCCGCTGACATGAAAAACCACACTTTGGCTTCAAGTATGTGAACACAGGCGGAGAGAATACACCGATTTACTGGGATGATGTAGCTGCTCATATATAAATAGGCCGCTATATCTAAACTTCTTCAATTGCCTTTTGAGATATACAAATATTTATCTCATAGCTCTTCGCTCCCACACAGAAAAAAGTCAATATGTGCTCAGTGTTCCTCCCACACACACCACCGCTGCCAGATCAAAGAGTCAGATAGCTATGCATTGTCAAGTGGAGCCGGGTCAATATTACAATTCCCGGTCTGTAGGTGAAGGGCTTTGTGTAGTGATTCATTTCAAATCCTGAGAGTGCTCCTATGGATGAAGGTCACCGTGGATGAAGTGTCTCCTCTGCCCTTCAGTGTTTACACGGACCCCAGGAACACGGGAGTTGTGATTTAACACAAAAGAGTGTCTTATAGGACACTGACACCGACTCTGACTAACAACTGCACTGTCACTCAATGTGATGCTCTAAAGTTTGGATACAGCTTAAAGGCTGTCAGCTTAAAGCTTTGAGGCCTTTCTTGTGTCAGAAACTGACAATGCTGAGATACTGCGCTGACAGCAGGAAACACTCTGTAACAAGTGAGGACCTTTTTCTGAAAGTCTCTCCAGACTTAAAGGAACAGTGTGTAGCATTTTGGGGGATCTATTGGCAAAAATGGAATATAATATTAACAACTATGTTTTCTTTAGTGTATAATCACATGAAACCAAGAATCGTTGCGTTTTCGTTACCTTAGAATGAGTCGTTTATATCTACATAGAGAGCGGGTCCCTTTCGTGGATCCAGCTGCCATGTTTCTACAGTAGCCTAACATCCATTGCAACATCAGCGCCCAGCAGCAAAGCTACGCCTGCGCCATTTTGGACTGAAAGCGACTACTAGACACCAGTAAAACATCCGCCTAAAAAGTGCCGTGCAAAAGTAAAACTAAATTATTTCTATTCTATTGTTATATTCTACCGAAATGGCCTGAAATGATCAATAAAATATTATAAATAGAACCGTTGTCAGTCATAAAAAACACCAGACTTTGCTTCCACAGTATACTCTTTGGTATCACCTGATTTGACGAGCGAAATTTAAAAGTTATACATTCTAACAGGTTGTAAAACTGAACGAAACGTTACGTCTTGAACACAAAAAGGCAACAAAGTTTGCTAAGTTTAGGGAAAAACATTGTATTTTGGTTTAAAATAACTAACTTTCAAAAGTGAAAGTGAAACTTAACACTTGTGAACTTAAAGACAACTACATGTTGTAACCCGTGTTTTATGTCCCATCCACGACCACCACCCCACATGGTGTTCCAGGCAGTCTAAACTACAGCACCTGACTTCCGCTTCTGCTCCTGTCATAATTACTACGGTCGCTAGAGGTCACTGTTGTGTTCTTTTATACCTTCTTTCGGTGATCTACCATGTGAACAGATGATAAAACCTACTATTGGGTGTAGTAGGTCCCTATAGACCCACATCTATGGGGCTTATGGCAACTGATAACACCAATTTACGTAAACCAAACACTGGCTCTAGATAGAGCCATTTTTGTTTTCACGTTTTCACATTGGCCACCGTAGTTCTCCTACACGTTTGGCACACGGGAGAAGATTCAGTTGGTTGCGATCTGCAACCTCGCTGCTAGATGCCACCAAATCCATCACACTGCACCTTTAAAGTAGAACAGCTAAGTCCAATCGCAGTTGAGTGTTTTTGTTTCTATTCTTTTATTGTTTTGTTTACAGTCTAAAGGTTGTTTTAAAAATGTTTTCCTTTGGATATACGAGGACGTTTATTGTGCATAAGGATTGGTTTAATGTATTGGACTGCAAGGAGAAAGATGCAGAGGAGGAGCAGATCGGCGGAGGGTAAATCTATTCATTAGTCCATAATCGGTTTGTGTGGGTGGCTCCGGTATTGTATTCATGCTGGCAGCTGTAGCACCAGTAACACATTAGCTGCCGGTTCACTGTCAGCCTCACTTTCGGTTCTGCTCAACACCGTTCAACATGCAAATAGAAGAGAGATTTCCCAAAAATTAGATTTTGAGGATTTCATGTTGTGTTAAATAAGTGGCCCCAGACCCCCTGAGACACCCCGTATTTTACACACTGTTTTGACGGGCAAATCTGCACATGTCCTTGCAATGGGTTCTTGCTGGAGGTTAAAAAAAAAACCCTACTCTTGTAGCTGGAGAGCGATGGGATTATGATTGAATCCTTTTTTTTTCATTTAAGTGGATTTTTCTGCTCAAAAATGACGATCTCCAAGTGGCGTATCTCGTTTGTGGTGGGAACGTAAAGTGGACCATCCTACTGTCAAAGGAAGCAATCTCCTATGTAATTATGCAAAAATGATTCGGTAACCATGGTAACACATCTGTGTCAGCTTACGAGTGCAGGGATTTTCCCCTGATAACCAGAAACTGAGTGTGTTGAGCCTGTGTCCTTTCACACAACCCTCCCAGCCCTCCCCAGGTCCTGATTTGGTCCCGTTTCAACCCATTTGTCATTATTTGCGACCTATAAAGCTCATAAGCACCTACTTCTTCGTCAGCTCTTTGTCACCACCAGACAAGTTAAATAAATGCAGAAGGTGTGACTTTGTTATTCCAAAAGCATATTTATACGCCCGACTCATAACTCTCTGCAAACCATGTCTCTGTCGCGGAGCCGTTTTACAGTCAGGCGGAGGAGGTTCAGTAAAAACTGGATGGTGACACACAGCTAATAACTAACAATAACGTCCTCTATATTGGACTCAAAAGATCAGCACTGTCAAAACAGCTTGCTATTGGTTGATGGCGCAAATTGGCGGGTGAAAGGTCACCGAAGTTGATTCCTCAATTTGAAAAAGACGCAAAAAAAAAAGCACTGATTTACTTCACCCCTGCGAGCAAATCCACCTATTACCTAGTGGGTTAGAAAAATTCTAAATTGAGCATGTAAGCAAATAGTTTGTCACCTGGTTTAATCACTGAGCTACTTCGATGGAAAAAGTTTTGATTCCATTACATTTTGACCTCACTGTCATCACGTTAATCACAATTTTATCACATCTCTGTCATTTCAACTGAGGGCTGAAGATCTGAGGGTTTCACACTTCAAACAGTTATCCAACACTTCGCTGCCACACGACGATGTACACCATAAACCACCAGCATTTATCTGATTTAAAATGGTCTCAAATGGCTGTGGACAACAACCATGCAGCAGCATTATGGGGTTGGTGTATGTGACGAGGTGGAAGATGTGTTTGCTAACAATGCAGTTGCTAAATTTATCTGGCTGGCTGTGTAGGCCAAGTTACTGTTTTCCTCCACGGCGGTGACGAAGGCTACAGATAACATTCAAAGAAGTATATAAATACTAATACCAGGTGTGTCTCCCTCTCCCCTCGCAAATGAAGAAGAGTTGAATCCCACCCAAAGATAACAAAAACACAGATTTATAACATGTCATATTGTGCCTAACTTTAGTGGATCATAACATCGGGTATGGAATTAATCTGCAGATTCAAAATGAGATCAAATTTTTCTATGGATGTCAGGTTTTGAGACACGACAAAGGCCAAAATGTGGCCTGCAACATACTAGGTAAGGCTTGTTTTTAGCATAGCTGATTGCTGATACTGAAGTAGTTGTTGAAACAGTGAATAAAATAGTTTTTTCCAAAATTGTGGATCACCAAAACCTGAGAGGTTCTTGAGCATACAGTTCTAAATGTGCATAAAACATATTAAGTAGATGAGTGCAGTAGTATGAGAGATTAGCCGTGGACAGACAGACAGACTCACATACACAACTGAATACATGATCTCCACACAGGCTTACGCCTGGCGGAGATAACTATATGTGTCACACTATGTCGCAGGTCGTTTTACTTTCACACTATTAATATAAATCCTGACTGTACCGTTCTTGGCCAGGATGACAGCGATGTATTGCTGGCTGAAGGTGCTGACAGTGAGCAGCATGGCTGGCCTCTGGGAGGTGACGAAGCTGAAGGCCACGTCCTCTCTGGCCCTGCTGCTGCTGCTCTCTGTGGAAACACTGGAGGCCTGCGAGCGTCTGTTCTGCATCACTGAGAAGGGCTCCTGGAAGGTGTAGGTCACTGAGGACTCCATGTCGAAGGACACCGACACCTCTGCACACACGGGGACACACAGAGGGAGGGAGAGAGAGAGAATGGTTTCAGTGCCTGGAGCTCCGTACAACTGTTTTTGAAATGAGATTAAAAGAGTGAAAGCCAGCTCACAGCCTCCAGAGGCTGCAATGTTCATTACACCTCCAATTATGAAAGCGTTAGCTGGAAAAATCAACACAACCCTAATCAAACGTGGGCTAAAAAAATGTAGATTGTGTCCAGTGGGCACAGCCACAGGGGAGGCACTGTTTTGAATGAAAATCTGTCCAAAAACAATGTCTTTCTACAGAGGTGTAGCGGTACATGCAGGCACACGAGAACTCACTGGGCAGGTGGATTTACTGTATATACCTACTATCCATCTTGCAGAGCAAGGCTGCAGCAAAACATGTATTGTATTCTGTGGCCTTTTCTGCACAAAGGAAACATCTGTTATCCTTAGGATAAACTCACTCGCTCGCTATCTTTCTGTAACACCAGCTAATCATGCGCACGCACTACTACGAATATGGAGCAAACACATTATTAAGCATCATCAGAGAAAAGACGATGACTCAGATATAATGTCGACAACAAACCAGCAGCTGCAACGACACCACGGGGATTCAAGTGTTGTCCATCAATGCCATACAGACCGCTGTTACCTCAACAGAACTCCCTCGGCAGCGTGCGCCTGTTCCGTGTTTTGTTGTGTGAAAAAGTCAAATTTCTTACCTTTCAAATTAAATACATAGCACGTGGAGTTAAGAGTGAGTAGGGGAGTGTTTGGGGGGGAAGGAAGTCCCATTGCTGCAATAACACATTTATAATGAGAGTGCCTCAGTGATACCCATAGATTGTATATAAGTAGTCACTGTAACATCAACTTTCATGTACGGCTGCAACTAACGATCATTTTCAGTGTTGATTAATCTGTTGATTTTCTCAATTATCGATTAGTTGTTTGGTCTATAAAATGTCAGAAAATGGTGAAAAATGTCGATCAGTGTTTCCTAAAGCCCAAGATGACGTCCTCAAATGTCTCGTTTTCTTCTTTTTTTGCAACCAGAAGTGACACGAGAGGGTGGAGTTAAATACAACTACATGTACACGCTGAATGAGACATTTTTAGGCAACCAAAATATTACAAGTAACATTCATGTAGTGAAAACACACCGTGAAAGGGTTAAAGTTGTAAGATGAAAACACGGACAACTCCCAGACCGGACAACGCCGTGGTAGCGACATGTCAATCACAAGGTAGCCCCGCCCTAAAGCATCCCCTGCTTTATGGTCTATTGGACTCTAAATGGGACCATAATTTACTAAATGAACATCATGCTGTATTGAAGAAGACTTGAAACTAGAGATTGAGACCATAAACTCATGTTTACAATGTTTACTGAGGTAATAAATCAAGAGAGAAGTAGGCTCATTTTCTCATAGACTTCTATACAATCTGACTTCTATACACCCAGAGGAGTCGCCCCCTGCTGGCTGTTAGAGAGAATGCAGGTTTAAGGCTTTTCTGCATTGGCTTCACTTCTCAGAAGCGGAGGTTGCCGTGTCTCTGCTAGTAGCACATCCATTTACAATCTCTAGGCAACTGCTGCAAATCATTGCTGGGTAAAGTACAGATACAGTTAAAGAAAATAAAACTGACAGTTTGTTTTGCAAAGAGGAATGGTTTAATCATACCCTTGCTTTTAATGCGAAGCACTTTCATTACGTCAAAACTTCAGAGCTTTGAAAAATCTGCCTTCATACTATCATACAGCTGAAAGCATTTATCTAAGAGCTGCATTTTACTTCTGAAAGTTTAAGTCCCACAGAGACAAGGATCAAAGGGAGAGTCTTTAACCTACAGGGGACATATCTGATAGGCAGCACAACAACACAGTGGTAAGATCCAAGTTGTAATAAAGCAGAAATATCTTTGAACAGCAGTGGGATTAACTGTATCCTGGCAAGACTTCCACTTTCATATTTAACACACCGATCTAGAGGAAACCGTGTAAATATTGCAGTGTTGTCTGTCACATTTGCGGCCAGAATTTCCATCTCTTGACACTTCAGAATACGTCTTCAAACTATTTCTCTCCACCAATGTATATATGTGGCTGTTTGCTCAGCCTGCTGCTCTGGTGTTGGCGTCTGTGCTCACATACTGCAGGAGATCATCTGGTCTAATGCATTTTAAATGCTCTTGGAGTCTGGAGCCAGGACAAGTATTAATTGCCTCTTGCATTACTTGCATTTTTTATTGATGCGCTGTAATGGAACAACCTTGGCAGTGATCGATTATTTATTTGTTGTAATCAACATTAACCCGTTTAATTACATTAAGTGCGAAGCTTTTGTTGTCGATCAGCACACTCACCTTGGTTACAGGTGGTTCCCCCGTAGGCGGACTGGGAGCAGTCACACACGTAGCCGTTGCTCTTCTCGATGCACCTCCCCCTGTTGTGGCAGAGGCTGCTGGAGCCGCTGCAGTAGCCGGGGCAACCGGATGTCACTCCCGGGGTCATCTTGGCCCTCTCCTCCAGATCAAAGCTCACGCCGTTGACGGTCAGAGTCCTGATGCAGCCCAGGAAGCCTCTCTGCTGGGACGCTGTTCCCCCTGAGACCAGAACAGCCGTTTAGTCACATCTAATGCTCGCTGGCTGTACTAAGAAGCATCTTTGATGATTTTCATAACCACTATTCCCTTTAAGGCTGATGAGGATTTACGACAAACATTTACTTAATTCCAGTTTGCATCGAGAGCAACTCGGTAGGCACTTAAGCGTGTAAAACCTCATTAAGACTAAATATACAATGTAATGGACTAGACAGGTTTCCGGGAGACGTCGCTGTGGGTTGTACATAGAAAACAAAACGTTTGTGACACGGTGACAGCAGATCATTTATGCTTCATAGAGGTGGGAGACTGATGACTTATGATGGAAATGTATCACATTGTTATTATGCCTATAATTTATCCCAGAAAAAAACAAAACAGGTGGGTACAATTTCCTTTCATGATCCCACGAAGCGGATAAATGATACTTGTTAAATGAAGCTTCATAATATGTTTTTGAATATATCTGGCATATGTCTAGTGGTATATTTTAATGGCGCAAACAGCAGGGATCCCATATGTTACTACTGGTAATATGTGGCATGGGAGGCACGTCTGTCAGGAGGGGGTTTACGTCTTGTTAACCCCTGCTGGCAAACAGCACAGATATCATACTGATGTTATAACAGTAATGTATAGGGCTATATGGGCTTTCATGCTATTAACCCGTGCTGCCTGCTGATGGTCTGGGACACACACAGAGGTCATTTCTCTCTACCTGAAAAGACTCTATATCCCCTTAATATGACACATTAACGAGACCTTTCAAAGGGTTTTATGTTCTCAGCAACGTATGCTGCTCTGGGTCAATATGTTCAAATCACCCACCTACAGATTACAGCCTAGATGTTATACTTCCTCAAACTTACGCCTAAAGACAGATTTCTTAATCGTAGACATTAGATATCTCCACAGTGGCTGAATAGATTTTCATTCAAATTGCATTTGAAACGTCAATCTCCCTTTGTTCTTTTGCAATTTGAACTGCAAAGATAGACCAATATCTTATAATGTTAGTTTATATAAACAACAAAGGACCCTGGGAACATTTGGTTTCCATCCGATACCAAGTAATACAGGGCCAGAATCGTCGATATTGATATGGATACTTTTTAAAAAAGTGGCTTATGTACTTTCATGTTGCTATCCACTATTAATTACTTAAAACACTAAACACCTTCAAGGCAAATAACAAAAATATCTATATTTTTTTATTATTGTAAATTGAATGTGCAAACATGAAAAAGTTTTTGTTTTTAATAAATAAAGTGCAAACATGTATTTGTTGAGAATAATAAATGTTTTAAAACATTTTTTTAGTGCAAATCTCAAAAAAAATCACAAACTACCTTCAACCATCATTCCCAGCTGTGAAACAGCTCCAAACATGCTCCTCTTTCTTCAGCCATCACGTGTCTGTCGGAGAAACTACTCAGGGCGCTGCTTGTGCACAATGCATGTGTTGTTTGAATGCATACAACACCACACAACAGCAGTGAGAAGCAAACAGTACAACAGAACATTGTTTGCATAGACAGTTCTATTGTTTGATGAAATACAAACGGGTGTAGAAGAGACAAACTGATTCCTATTTTGTATCGATCCTATTAACGCTAGAAAACGAGATGTGGGTATTGGTAGTATCGATATTTTTGGATCGATCTGCCCCGCCCTAATAGGAACCCTGCCGTTTCTCACTAGCTAGCTTTAGCTGACAGATGTTTATCACTTGTAAAAACCTTTTGGGAAATGCTAAAACGAGAACCACATAGAAACGTACCTCTAAAAAAATAATTTTACTTATTTCCATCAAGTTACTGTAAATGTGCTGAACATGTCTAAATATAAGCCCCAGTACTTCATTCATCCTGGGTTGTGGAAATCTGTGTATACGTGTTCCGGTTGACAATCAGAAAGAATGGGTTTAATACAGCCTTTTAGTGTAATTACAGTTTAATTAGACAGAGAAATTATATTAAAATTCAACTTATGTTACTTAAATAACACGATGCAGCTGTCACTGTTTACTAAAATCTATAAAAGATAAATGGAAGGAGCTTTTAAATAAATAATTAACAGCCCTACTGTGTTGCATAATATACTCTGATAATATTGAATATTATAACAATTTAACAGTATTATTAGGTGATACACTCACTATTAATTTCAGTGTACTGCACTCCTACATTCTATTATCCATCACAGTTGACCTCTTCCTTCAAATAGTGCTCTATTTAAGGATGTGTTAACGTCGTTGGGTAAAATACGACAGAAGTTGAACTAGAAAAATGTGATTTTTGATCTGGTTGCATCCAGGTAGGTTTTGCATGACATACATTTAGAGTACCATGTTGTAGCAAAATCAAATAAAGATCATTGAATGGTATGTTCTTGTAGATATTATTTCTATAGTGAGCTTTTTTATTTTTCAAATGATAGTAATTGTTTTATCATCTACTTTTCCAAACTAGCAATCAGTTTTAAGATGGCATTAAGAGCCATTACAGCCGACATAATCACACGTTTATATTAACTTCTGAGAGAATGTCGTAAAAATGACACCTTTGTACCTTCTTACGAAAACAATTAAATCTTCACCTAATGATGGATTCTTACTGAGGTCAGCAGAGGAGTATTACTTCCATTTGTTATTTCACTCCTCTGATAAATTATTTGGTAAAGTAAATGACCCATTAAGTGCATGAACTGTAGCCTACAGTAAAATGGAGAACACTTTTTTAAAAAATGGGTTCTGTCCCCTCCAGAGGGCTGGTGTATTATTAAGGAGACACATTAAAATGTCAGAGGGGGGAAGGCTGCTGCAGAATGTGAGATGCTCCTGTACCGGAGCAGTAATGAAAAAAAAAAACATTACAATGCATTAGTTCTTCACAGCAGCTTACAGGGCAGGTTTGTATTTTCTCAAGGTGCTTACAGTATTGTTATAATTTTCCTCCCCATTTTATCTGTGAAGAGATGCCTTTGCACTGCGACTACATTGTAAGAGATAGGGGATAAAATATGCAGTCCTTGCTCCGTGCAAAAATTCATTTTAAAGTTCAGCCAAAGCTAACACGAGCGTGAGCTTCAGCTGCCCTCCAGAAGGCATTCTGGCACAAAACAAGCACGGCGGACTTTGTCTCCCATTTCTTACAGTGAGTTGTGCTACGAAAGCATCACCTCAAGGCCAGTTCAGAGAGGAGGAATGATTATCACGACCAATAACTCCTTTTTTTAAAGCACAGATGGTATGTGAGAGTTGTATTAAGGCATCTGAGCCTTTCCTTTAAAGGTTAACGTCAATCTGGACCCTATTATTCCATATCTTTGTGTCTAACAGACTAATAGCGACAACAATTTCTGAAATTGCTTCTCACTGGCTGCAACATGGTGCTATTGGGGCAAGCTGGCACCGTCATTTACGTCCACTGAAAGTGTTTGTTTTTGCCATGACAGGCTCTGATTGTTATTATAAGTGTCTGACATTATGGAAAGAGTCTCGCTCAAGGAGAAGTCTCGTTGTGAAATCTGGCGAGGTGACGTGTTGCCGGAAGACAATGGTGGAATAGTGGAATACATCCATGGTGGAAATGGCTTTTATTGTGTTGGAGTACAGAAAGTGTAGCTTAGTGTTATCTAAAAGATTGTCAATGTCATGGCTGAATATTTAAGTGAATTCCTTAATGTGGATGAGGTCTTTGAATTAGATGGTATTTATATGAGCCAGAGTATACGGATGTTCAGATTTCACAACGAAACTCCTCCAGTGGGACTTGGACACAATAACAAACAGACCGGATCAAGAAAAAGGATGTTTTATTTCTCTGTCGGGTCCTTTCTATAATGTTGTCAGACACTTATAATAACAATCTGAGCCTGTCAGAGGCAAAAACAAGCACTTTTATTGGACGTAACGTTACATTGATGTTGCTCACTTTCCCTCGCAGCTCGTCTACAGCGCTCTCCCTCAATACTGGACCAGAAATTGTTGTCCCTTCTTAGTCACTTATACACAAAAACATGGAAAAATAGGGTCCAGGTTATATTGAAGTTACCCTTTAAAGCTGCGCAAATCAATATTTTAATAAAAAAAAATGTGAAAGGTGTCGCTGCTGGCGATAAACCCATGGAGAATTAACCCCAACTCTGCAGTTCCCTGTTTTATTACCTTTCAGCTTATTGTTTTGGTTTTAAATGCCCACACGTTTTACTGTTTTGGTTCACAACCTCATTTCCAGCAGCAGGCAGCCGTTTCCAGTAAAGGTTTTCAACACCAAACGGCACAGACAAAGTTAGCTGCTGAACACAGTGGAGCACTTAGCAGCTAAAGAGCCAGATATTTCCCTCAGGAGCTGGTGGAGACCAAAAACAGAGCTAAAAGAGAGGGAATATTGGACTTACATTCATCAGGTGGTCAAAAACACAACTCTAAATGAATGCTAAGTTTACTCCGTGCCTGCCTGATGTTTAAATAATAAACTCTTTGCTAACCTGTTTGGCATGTTAACTTTATAACATGTCAATGTAGTATTTACAGCTCATTGTGCTGCCGCCATGTTGCAAAAAAAAATCAATTAATGCAGGTTTAAATCTCTGGTGGAGGTATATTGAGTCTGACAGCGAGCCTACCTACAAACAGCTGGCTGCTGAGCCGTAAGCGGAGGTGTCCGTCAGCCGGAGCCTCCAGGAAGCGGAGGGGGAGCTGGTCGACCTGCAGGGAGGCCTCCTTCACGTTGCGCTCTGCCCTCACGTAGTGCCACTGCCTGTCATTCAGAGGGAGGTGGGACTTCATGGACAGGACTGCTGGACCGTTTCCCACATCAAAGGAGAAAGTCACCACTGAGGGAGCTGGAGGGCCAATGGGGAATCACACACACACACGCACACACACACACACACACATGCATACGACAGGCAGGTCAGACTGAATGTGATATTAGGTGTTTTATGTTCCCCTCCATCCTCCCTTTCTGATGCAATGCGATACAATGCTGCTGGGAAAACTTGATGACCTGAATAGATTTATGAGGGGGCTCAGCTGACAGCTCGTCAATATTTCACAACGTCTCCGATGCTGCAGTCATACATAATGGCTCCAAATATCCTGAGAACTCCTCCCTCAGGTTTATGAACAAAACACACTGTAATCAACAATTTCAAATCTTTTTTTAACGCCTATAATAAAGAGACCGATCCACTGCTGGGGGCTGGACAGCTACTTGTTAAATATTCTGTTTGGGAAGTACAAGATCACGTCTCTGAATACTAAAAATATTATAACTACGGTGTATTTCTTTATCGGAAGTAAACAATCTATTGTGTAAATATATCTGATTTGCAGCATTTAATCTCCTTTTTTCTGCAGTCAATCTACAAGGTAATCTTGGCCCATCTGGTGTGTTCATTTAGGATTTCAGCCTCACTACATGGGTAGTAAGGGAAATGCTTTTAACGTCTCCTGCGACAGCATGACATAGCTGTTGACTGCGTCATTAGGACTACATCACGCTGTGCAGACCTGACAGCCATGCTTCTCTGGGAAATTAAACTGTCAACTACAGTACAGCCAACATTTCCCTCCGAGAAAAGCAAAATAAATATCACTGACAGCTTTTGTGGCTGTTCTTATGGCCATTTCTTTTTTGTTTTTTTGCATTCTGTGCCCATGTCCTTGTCATGTACTTCTCGTTCTCGACTTCTCTATTCTGGCCTGAACGTTGACTCACAGCTGAGCTCCACTCTGATGAAGTCCTTGAGGCCCTGGTTCTCCAGAAACACTCCTGAAGGAGCGCTTGTTTTGAAGTAGAAGGAGATATCGGAGGCCAGCTCGGCCTGCAGGGTGGGGAAGTAGAGGTAGGACGACTCCTGGTAGAAAGACGCTGCGTTCCATATCGACTCTGGAAGGAGAGAAGAGATGGAAGTAAAGTGGAGGTAGGAAGATTCCTGACTGAAGGAGGCTCATTTGTCTACTACTACTGCTACTACTACTACTACTATTACTACTATTGTTACTGCTACTACTACTACTACTACTACTACTACTACTACTACTGCTACTATTACTACTGCTACTACTACTACTACTACTACTACTGTTACTACTATTGTTACTGCTACTACTACTGCTCCTGCTGCTGTTCCTACTGCTACTACTACTACTACTACTACTACTGCTATTACTACTGCTATTACTACTGCTACTACTACTACTACACTACTACTGCTATTCCTATTGCCTCTAATAGCCTACTACTACTAAAACACTACTATTACTACTACTACTACTACTAAATACCACTTTCTGTCCAAGTACTTATAATTCTAAAAGTTTATTCCACCCAAAAACTACTTTCGGTCTAAAGAGTCAATTAATTCCAACTTCCACCCCTGACAGTAATACAGTTTAGCTTCCTGCTTTTCTTCTAGGGTCATGCAGTTCAGCTTTCAGCTCTGCCAGTTTTACAATTCAGTTCCATATTTGCAGCGATGCTTTGCAATTAATTGCTGCTCTCATCGCCCTGAAGGGGTTTCTTTTACAACTGTGACCCGCTAGCTGTACATTATCCCGCTTATTACACGGCTACTTACTTAAGAAATCAATAATTTGACACAAAAACGGTCCGCCAGAGTCTGACATCAGAACTGTGCCCATAGCAACGGTCTGTTATACATAGCAACAGTCTGCTATAAATAAATAACAGACTGCAGAATGCCGTGATTTAACAGATCAGAATTGAGTATTCAACGAAGCCGTGTAATAATGAAGCATGACACCTGATCTGTTAACAGCGTTTCCAGTGTTGAATTCTGGTGGGAAACAGGAAGCAAAGTGTGGTTTTTGGTGTAAAAATTCACACACTTTGTGCACCCGACCGCCTGTCTTAACCTCCCTAAGAGGTTTTGCAATAGTCTAACAACATAACATCATCTATTTCATTTCCTTTGACAGAGCACAGCCATTATTCGCAGAATTGCAAGAGGTTCATTATCAGGAAAACATCAAAATAGATTAAAACTTTTAATTATTTTAACCAACAACCAAGTGCTGCTGTTTCTATGGTGAGGCAGCCTTTGTATTTCACATCGTATGAGGATTTCCAGCAGGTGCCAGCTTCTCAATGAGCTGTTTTATTGGAGCACATAAAAAAAATATTCCAGGATTTTGTGTTAGGAGAGCTCATTGCTGTGGGATGCTGTGATTCCACGGTTAAATGATAATGTCAAAGTATACCATAACAGTAAATCAGTCTCTCACATCAAAACGTCTGAGATGTTTTTATTAAGGTGAGACACTGCAGGTGAATAGGGTAAACAATTCAACTAATAGATAATAGATAACCATGAAACTCCCCCACTTGATTAATTACATTAAGTTTATTGTTTTTTTATTACAAGTCTTTCTGAAAATGTTTGTTTAAATATGCAAAAGATGTATTATCTTATCAAATATGTGCTAATTTGCACACATTTCCAGAACAGAAATCTGAACATCTGATAAAGCCAGGTTCAAAATCCTTGTTTCAATTGGTTGCCATATAAGAGTCAAAGGTTTTTACGGAGGGAAATTTGGATATCTCATTTTATCATTTCATAAATCAGAAAATACTGTCAGCAACAGCTATAAAAAAATCCATTTTCGCCATGTTTTTAGGAATAAATGTTGTATGAAATGATATATGAACAAACCCCTCTGTAAAAACCTTCAGAATATAGCTAGGAATGAAACTGGAAATTTTGGTGGATGTAGGAGCTGCTGAAGTGGAGATTTCTGGCTCAGAGTGAGAAAAAATCTCATTTTGCGAAAACGGCCTTAAAGATATGGATTGTATTCACTACATTTTGAATAGGATAAAAAAATAACTAATACATATCAGCATGACACTTTCCCAGTTGATTACTATTAAGACAATTATTTTTTGTATTGCAAGTTTTCTGAAATGTTATGTTTAAATATGCAAATGAGACATTATCTAATGGTAACTTTGGGTGAATTTAGGAGAAATCTACAGACACAACTAGACAAAGTACTTAAATAAACACCTAAATGTGTATTTTGGATGTTTTCTTTCCACTAGTCTGAAAGAAGGCATGATATGGAAGCAAAATAGCCCAAAATCTCAAATGTTTTTGCCTGTAGTGTCTCACCTTTAAGGAACGAAGGACTATTACAAGGTAATAATGATAGTAATATTGTCTAGAAACTAAATGCAAATTACTGAAGCCATTTCTACTGTCAGCAAAGTGTTTGACATACTATTAAAAATACAGTACATGTTCATACAGTCATTATCTTCAGTAATAGTTTGAGACACTAAAATAGGTCTCAAAATTGTTCCTGGAAATCTTCTCGATGTCTGGGTGTGCAGCGTTTTAGACATAGTTGATGTCTTTAGGACACGCTGGAATCTCCACTTGGATTTAAAATAACATCACGGGGGTCTGGACTACATTTGACTGCTGATGAGCTGCTAAAAATTCGCTGCCCTTTGTCCACAGCTCACTCTGGGACATGAAGCAGTGAATATCTACAACCTCTTTCATGTTCCAGTGCTGCTGTCCAGCTCTGCCCCCCGCCTCATGTGTCTCCCCCCCATTTTGGCACCCCTGCCTGGCTGCACAACACGAGTTTATAAAGACGGACCCACTGGCAGGTCCAGCAGATTTTATGCGGTTACAGTCCACACAGCCAGCTGTCTGACTTGTACCAGAAGAGATTAATTTGACCTTTCCATTCATGGATAAACACGTAAGGACATCGTCTGAGCTTGGTTTGCATCTGATCAACCCTCTAAGCCTCTGAATCAAGGCCTCCATCTGCAACAAAATCTGGCACAGTAGCTTCAACACTGAGGTGATCACCTACTGTCTCCATAACAACGCAGAGGGCCGACGTGGTAGACTGCCTGCGAGCCCGTTCTGTTGGTGTCTCCGATCACTATCTGGCTCACTGGCAGGTGGTCTTTATAGGAGAGGATTCCTGTGTCATTAGCCCTGTGGCACACAAAACAGAATTAAATAAATGGCAGCGCAGTGCCCTCGGGGGTGGATGCCTTTCTGGGGGTCCAGATAAAGGCATCCATTCTTCTGCATTAGCACAGAACGCAGAGTAAACACATTAAAAAGGGAGCAATCTATCACAATGCAGACAACTGCCTCTGGAAATATGCAAACTGAGCTGAATCGAGAGAAGCTTTGCAGTGGATTAACGTACGGTAAACAAAGACGTTCGGAGCATCTAATACACAAAAACCAGAATGCTGCCTTTTGTTTTTCCCTTCAGTGCTTAAAGATGATGATTGGATTGACCACGATTGTATGTATAAATTGTAATTAATCATTTTGGAGATTAAATTGTTGAAGACATTCTGACTAAATCTGTAGATAGAAGAGAAGAAAAACAGATTCTTGGTGCTCTGTGAGTGGTTTTAGTGATTTAGGAATATTCTCTCTGAATTGATTTTTGTTAAATTGACTAATTAATCATAAGTAGTCTTTTCTGTGGACTATCTCAGGGTGGTACAGTAATTTATGGATATAACACACCGTGATTATGAGAGATCACTGAGGTTATTAATTATTTGGAGTTTTTTTTCTCTCTAGTGGTCTTGATCCTTTTTCTTTTTCATGTTTGGTAATTAATTTAAGCAACCTTAAAGGGGACATATCATGCTCATTTCCAGGTTCATACTTGTATTTTGGGTTTCTACTAGAACATGTTAACATGTTTTAATGTTCAAAACACATTGAATGGCTTGTTGAATCACAAAAACACTGACTGGGTTGTCTTATGTCACAGTTTGTGGGTTTGGTAGACACTCCAGATACCCAAATGGATGTGCACAAGCACTGAACAAGTGAGTTTTTCATGATACGTTCCCTTTATATTTAGATCAGGATGGGGCTCCTATAAGTAGGGATAGCTATCGTTAGGAATTTATTGATACTCTTTTCGATCGGTTCAGCTCTTTATTAATACTCTTTTCCATTACTAAATGAAAAAAGGAATAAATTCAGAGCAAGATTAGAATTTATTTATATTTTAAATATAACTAAATGTGGTTTACAGCAAATCACTAAATAAACTCAATAATATCTTAGTGGAAAATAATTTGTAATAATAATAAAATAAATAATATTCCTGAGTGAAGTTGATAAAGAAGCTTATCAATACTCCGGTCTTTAATAATTTAGCACTGGTGCCCATTTAATACCGGGTTTCGGTACCCATCCCTACCTATAAGTGCAGGTTAGATATACACTCATTTGCCAGTTTAATAGGAACACCTAGCAAAAACGAATGTGGTCTAATGAAACAGTCCTTCATGAAGGTTGTAACACTTCTTTCAATAAAATATATATTTCAAAAAATAAAAAAAAATCTTTCTGGACTATGGAAATGTCAAATAATGTGTGTGTCTGCTCTACGTACCATGTGTCTGTGTCTGCATCACAGTTGCAGAAGTAGTTCATGTCGATGCAGTTCTCCTCCAGGCTGCAGGAGCACTGCTGAACTCCAGGGAGGAAGCCTCCCCAGTAGCTTCGTTTCTCTCCTTCCCAGTCCAGCCACCAGGTTAGAGGACTGCCATCTGAAAACAACACACCGGACAGTCAGTTTACCACTGCAACAGCCTGATGATGCCTCAAAGTAGGTCAAGGTCATGGGGTTATATTCTGGAGGATTGCATTGTTTTGCTTCACTGGCTTCATCTCAAAAAAAAAAATAAAATACACATGGAAGTGTACTGGAAACAAAAGATAAACAAATACACCAAACACAAATGAAAGATTTATAGATAAGCATGCGACAGAAATCCTTATGTCAGAGGCAGCTGTGCCAAGAGGCTTACATAATACGAGACATTATTGTCACAGTTTGTTCGTCTTCAGCAACATCCCCACTTCCTCAGAGACTATTAGAGACCTTTTCCAGCGGACTTCCTCATTCATATGCTCACCTATTCACACCTCCGGTTCTGAAAAGTGAAGCCAGCGCTGAAGTGCCTTTAACTTGCATTCTCTCTAACAGCCAGCAGGGGGCGACTCCTCTGGTTGATTTATTACCTCAGTAAACATTGTAAACATGAGTTTAGGGTCTCAATCTCTAGTTTCAACTCTTCTTCAATACAGCATGATGTTCATTTAGTAAATTATGGTCCCATTTAGAGTCAAATAGACCATAAAGCAGGGGACGCTTTAGGGCGGGGCTACCTTGTGATTGACAGGTCGCTACCACGGCGTTGTCCGGTCTGGGAGTTGTCTGTGTTTTCGTCTTACAACTTTAACCCTTCACAGTGTGTTTTCACACATTACTTGTAATATTTTAATTACCTAAAAATGTCTTATTCAGCATGTACTTGTAGTTGTACTTAACTCTACCTTCTCCTGTCACTTCTGGTTGCAAGAAACCAAGATGGCGTTGGCGAAAAACCAAAATGCCGACAGCCAAAAACCAAGATGTCTACGGCTGAAAACTAAGATAATGACGGCCAAAATGTAGAACTCGAGGCTTCAAAACAGCAGTCCACAAACCAATGGGTGACTACGTCCACTTCTTATCTTACAGTCTTTGGTAACTTCCCTCATCGGCCCTGCTGTCTCCTGACCTCCTGCTCATTCACCTGCTCACCTGTTCTCACTTCCCTCATCAGTCACTCCCTACTTACACCTGTCAACTTCATTTGTTCCCTTGTCGGTTCATCATCGTTGCTGTGTGAGTAGTTTGTGTTGCCTGTCACCTGTAAGCTATTCACATTAAATCAGTGAACTGTCCCCGTCCGCCTCGACTGTCTGCATCTGAGTCGTCCTTCCTCTCCTGCCCATAAACTTCAGACGAATTATATTGGCAATAAAATCAAGCAAATAAAACTGAGAATGAAGGGAAATAAGAAAACCTCACTAAATAAAGAAAAAGACAAGTCTTTGATAATTAAAATATTTTGACCATAAGTCAACAGATCAAGTGTTAAAGCGCTGGGAACAATTCAACGCACTTAATTTGTCTATTTGTTTGCACGAGAGCAAGTGTTTCCATATCATATTCACTTAAAGTCACACTATCACATTTAAAAGCCTAACCAGGGATGGTTAGCTGCGACTTAGCTTCAGCTAGACGCCCTATACATTACATCTGTTGCATTGCTTATTTGTACGTGTCAGTGTTTATCTGTAATTGAACCAAATTGGCTATTTTCTCCATTACATACATGTATTTGTTTTGATTCTCTGCTGTCGTTTTATGACATGTTGTCTGTGTGTCAATGAGGCATAGCCATAGGCATAATTCATTACCTCCACTATGGGGTTAAGTGGTCCAGCTTCAATCATCTGTCAAACAACGTGACAACGTGCATTGGATGAGACCGGCGAGGGAAAAAGCCCATTAAGTTGCATGTCACAATACATAATCACATGCTACGATGCTTTCATCCTACCCGGCCATACATTATAGCTGCATAAGATTATATGTAGAGATACACATGTCGTATTAGGTCTGATACAGCTAAGTATGACCTGATCTCCATTAATTCACTCTCCATGTGAAGATAACACTGGAAAGCTTCTCCAAACAGGATGTGATGGGCTGCTGATGCGACGTGCAACGGTGAAACAGACACAGTAATGTGGGCTACACCGGCAAGCAAGACAACATTGCATTACAAAGGTTGAAAATAACACACTTTTTACTGTCTTTAAACTCTGTCCCTGCACTCACTACATCCTTCACCCCCTTTTTCTGCTGCTTGTTTTAAAACACTACTCAGAGGCTGAACAGGTACACAAATAAGAAAAGGCAACAATCAATACTTCCTGAAGGAGAGGTGAGTCTCACTCTCTCCCTCAAATTGGCTGGATATTGACAGGACTTGTTCACAGCAAGCGAAGCAAATGCATCTGACTCTCGCCTTCACTGAGATAAATGGAAATCAAAATTTTGACAACTGCTATTTCAGCCATTATGCTGCCCACTAATCAGCTCCTATTGGAACTAAAATACGCCCCGACTGTGGTCATTTTAAAAACATTTTATCATTTTGCGTGCAACAACAACAATGTTCTTTCTTTTGGAGTGTCATTTCATTCCATGTTGTCGGTACTGACTTCAATGTGAAGGCATCCGCATGAATATGCTTCACTCAGAGCTAGTGACAATATAAGAAGTGAGAAAGACTGCTCATGGTGGGCCGACACAGTCTCATAGCAGTTTGTGAAATAATCACGACAATCCCTTTTGTTGTGACGCTCAGCATGACTTTCAACAACGGATTTTTCGTGTTTTACCGTACGAATGTCCAGCAACACGTGACACACGTGTCAATTTCCGCTCCAGTCTTTTCAAAATAAAACTACTTAGTTAAGTTTAGGAATAGATTGACTTGGTTAGGCTTAGATAACAAAACAACTTAGTTAGGTTTAGGCAACAAAACTACTTAGTCAAGTTTAGGAATAGATTAACTTGGTTAGGCTTAGATAACAAAACTACTTAGTTAGGTTTAGGCAACAAACTACTTAGGTTTAAGAATAGATTGACTTGGTAAGGTTTAGATAACAAAACAACTTAGTTAGGTTTAGGCAACAAAACTACTTAGTTAGGTTTAGGAAAAGATCGCGGCTTGGGTTTAAATAACACTGGAAGTGGCGTAACTTAATTACAGAAGTTACGTGACAAATAAATCAACTTTGACTTCTGGTTTCACGCAGGACACGAACACCAGTCTCCTGGGCTTGTGTTTTTTGACCCATCCACCCACCCTGACCTCCTCCCTATGTGGCGTTCGGCGCTCTTTATACTTCCCGGTTCACAATTATGTGGATTACATGCGAACTGATTCTGTGCCGACCATCACAAAAAAATATATGAATATCTATGATATCTATAATCTATGTACATGAATCAATACATTAAATGTCATGAATATTTCATGAACAGTGCTATTTGTACGCCTTCAAATGAGATCAGGTTGTTTTTCACAGCTTTTAATTAATCTGTTTTTATGGTATATTTATATTATTGTATTAATTTGGTTTTAAACTTATCTGTACTTTTATTTATCTTATTTTATACTATCTCTATTTGTTTGCCAGTAAAGCACTTTGAATGACCTCTGTGTATGATACGGTGCTATATAAATAAACCTGCCTTGCTCGCTGCATAAATCCCCCACAAGCTGCTGCTGATCAGCAAATGTGGTGCTCGAGGAACACACAGGCGGGCCACAACTGAAATGGTAAATTGAGATTCTGGTGGTGGCATTTAGGAACAAGAGATAGTTGTGGTCAAAAATTAGGACTCCATCAATCTCAAACAAACAACCAAGAGCGTATTCGGAGCGCTACAGTACAAATGTGTTCTTTAATTTAAAAAAAAAAAACATACAAGACGCCTCAACAGCTGCTGGTTGGACGAGACGACATCATCAGTCTGAGAGCTCCTCTCTAGCACAGAGCTTTAACGAGACAAACTCCAATGGAAGATCTGGCTTTCTGTTTATGAACCACAACCAACCGGACCAGTCAGGTGGATAAACCTCAACAGAGGTAGCAACACTGGAAAAATACTGCTGGATATGAACGTGAAAACAACAACAAGGCTGAAGAATGGGAGACCAATAAGTGCAGTCATTAAATTGCTTTTTTGTTACCTCTAAACAAACTTAATTTATTACCAGCATTAAATAAGGAAACAAACAAGTGTTTAACAATGCAAATCAGACCACAGTTGAACACCATTACAGCGACATTAAATGACTGAACATCAATGTTTAAGTGAACAGACTGACAGGGACGATGGCAGACAGGGGACATGTTATGCAGTTAAAACTCAAGAACATCTATAAATCCAATAGGCTGCTTCCAACAGCTGTTGTTGTTGTTGTTGTTATTTTCCCTGTAAGTTAGCATGATAAGTCCAATAATTAATGTGAACATGCTGTAAGATATCAAAGACAAAGACGCAAAGACACATTTGACCTTCTGTGCTCAAACAACAAAGGCAACCATCAATAAATTCAGACGGGTTTGTGAAAGTGTTGGTGCAGCTCTAAAATGGTCTGTTTCCTGTCTCTCTTTGATGTCTGGTGTGATAATGGACTTGTTTGTTTGCACATGCATGGCACCAAGGGAATGGGAGGATGTGGGACTTCATGAATGTTTCATGATTTAAGAGCAAATGTTTGGATGTTTGGGACACCGTTGGTGCCAAAGCAGTTCAAGATGAATGCACACGTAAAGATTGGCGACCACCTCTCTAGTTATTGTGAAAATATAACAAGCAGAGTGAAGCAGAAGGCAGGGTGTTGAAGACGCAGCAGCTCTCGACGTGACAAAGCACAGACAGCCCGACTTTCAATTCACAATGTAACAACAAACTCTCCCCTCACGCTGTGAAGTACAGAGAAGTCAAAGACACACGACTTCCACACTACTAAGGCTAGATCAACTTTAAACCTGACAAAGCAGCTCCTTATTTATTCACATGGGGGCCAGTCTGGTGACGCGGGGGGGGGGGGGGGGGGAAAT
>CAKAOH010002470.1:0-58466 GCA_916701665.1 Sebastiscus tertius | reverse complement strand
GCCCCGCCCCCCCCTGTCAATGCAGAAAGTTCTGGCACAAAAGCATAGGGGCGGCCAGCAAAAAAAAAATTCCTCAACTTTTGCCACAACACAATGCAACGTCATCCAGCAAGGCGCTGCATTGGCTACTCTAATGTGTCCAAGCTATATGTCCGGTGTTGTGCATGAATGTACTAAAAGCGCACAAACCTTTGCAACTAATGAACGTGAGCCTGGTTGACTCTCGCTTGTTACAGCGCCGTGTCGCGGGACGGCATTTGTGCACGCGGAGCAGGAATGCTCCCTTGCGAGGATGCGTTTTCTACTCATGGATACTGTTCTGAGCGATTGCATCACCTGCATGTGCCTAGTTTTTATGTGTGTGGGTTTTGAGACTAGTTTCAAGTTTCAAGTTCTTTATTGTCATATAATATATGCACAACAATCAGACTGTTGACAGGCTATTAAATAGGCGTTATCGGTCGCTATATGCCCCATAGATGTGGGTCAATAAGGCCCTGCTACACCCACTAAAGAAGGTGTAAAAGAAAGCAACATGACAGGAGCAGAAGCAGAGAGCAAGTGCTGTAGTATGGACAGTGTCAAACTCCATAAGGGGTGGAGGTCTGGGATGATCGATGGGACACAAAACACAGGAGACCGGAGTTTGGATCAAGTGTGAAACCAAAAATGTGTAGTTGCCTTGTGTTTGTAGTTATTTTAACCAAAAACACAATGTTTTTCCCTAAATTTAACTGTTTTTTTTTTTTGGGCTAAACCTAAAGAAGTTGTAGTTTTGTTGCCTAAACCTAAAGAAGCCTTTTTGTTTGTGTTCAAAACGTGACGTTTCATTCAGTTTTACAACATGTTAGAAGATGTTGCTTTTAAGTTTCACTTTTACAACGTAGTAGGTGTAGTAGGTCACTTAATGACCCACATCTATGGTGCTTATAGCGACTGATAATGCCTATTTAATAGCCAGATAACAGCTGAATCAGGTGCGTTGGCAATGCAAGTCTTGAATCTCAGGCTCCCCTTAACAATTCTCATTAAATATGTACATATATAAAAAAGGAAAATCACAAAAATAAAATGAGAATCCAAGATATATTGATGCCAAAAATGATGTTCAATTATTACTTCTAAAAAAAACACAGGTTCAAATTTGAACTATTATAACTACTATAAATATCTATTTTTGTGCATTATGTCCATAAAAAGGATGAGAGACATAAAGGGTTTATGAAAGCCCGGTCCTAAGCATCAGTAAATTATTAAATTAATAATTATCTATTAAAAATATACATAATGTATTAAAAAAAAAAAAATGTGATAATTGAATTTCTGTTTTTCTTTTTTTTTTTTTCAACAAATTAAAATTCTGAATATTCGTCAACAGTCCTATGAAGCACACATTCCTCGTAGAACATTTTGTATCATGGAGGCTTTATTTCTACTGAAAAATACCAGCCTAGTATCATAAACCGCTGTGGAGTGTTTTCATGTCTGATAAGCCTTCGAGCGCATTAATCTGTTACTCAAACTACATGTAGACTTCCTGGATCGTGTATCACGTCTCACCAGATGCTTCCACCAACGCTGGCATTGCATCTTTTTAAATGCAGGTCTGTTTTCAGTCTGAACACACTAAGCCGGCTACATCTGTAGATCTAAATCTGGCTTCAACAGCAACGGACTAAAGCAACATTTCTTCTTCCTTCTCTTATAATATAACAAATACAAAAGTTTGCATCACATCCAACATGTCATCAAGGGTTTGACCAACAGTCAGCTCAGCTGCTTTAAGTGAAATAATAAACACATGTTCAATTCCAGATCTAATTGTGTGTCTTACTGTCAACGTGTCCGTTATCTATCAATGTAAATAAGACCAGGTAACCCAGCCCATCATATAAAACCTGACTTGACTGAGAAGATTTCCATTTCACGGTGGCTTTCATTCTTTGTCCACTCCCCTGCTGCTCTCTGTGACCGCCTATACTGTGTTTTAATGCAGACACACCCACGATTCTCCATGACCCATTTTACAGCGTTTGCTGGCATAAAACAAAGATTTGATCTCCGCTCATAAACACCACAGCTCAGTGCAAGCAGGAGGAAAATAACACTGACCTTTAGTATTAAAGAGACGGGACTTCTTGCAGTTGTAAACCACTTCCTGTTGGCACTGCTCCGACCCCGATACGACGGCGCGGAGTTGCTCGGGCGAGGCGCCGTAGTTGAACTTCATGATGTGAGGTTTGTCTAGAGAGGAGCCCTGGACTGTGACCGAGGCCGTGCTGTTGTGTGTCAACACTGTCCACACCTTCTCCTCTAAAAGAAACAGAATAGTACATCTGGTGTTAGTGGTGACATTTCACAAATCTTTGCAGTTGCATCACTGAAAAAAAACTAATGAATGCACTTGTTTCCAAGTCACAGCTTCCTCAAACCTTAAACATCCTGAATATAAACCGTACAGTCCCACAGGACGCATGTTTGTAACTCTTTAGTCTGCATTTGCTGCTTACAGTGCAAGACGTGATAAAAAGGAGTCAAGAGTTTGTAGAATAAAATCAGAGGGGGAGTCCATCCTGTTCCATCCCCGCTCGGTTTTCATTATCTGGTTTTTATGTTTACTCTGCCTTAGAGAAAATCCCTCTCCAATTTGTGATTATTCACATCAGGTTGTCAGGCTTAGACCTATTTACATTTCTTATGGATTCCTTAATTGAGGTCAAGTAGAGGCATATCTGCTGCTGAACATGTCAGCTTTGGGAGGGGGAAGACTGAACACACATAAAGCCCAGAGCCAGACAGCGGAGAGGCGGCGGCGGCGGCATCGCTCTCCTCCGTAACGCCGCCCACTACATTAACCTTGCGAAGGACAAAGTAGCTGGGAAAGTTGTGACAGCCCAGTGATGAATACTGTCCCCACAGTGTCAAAACTTAACTGAGTGTGTTTTGTCCTACATGTCACGAGAGAGCCGTGGATCAGGTTGTGTCCGGCTCGCTGTCTGTCAAATGTCACATCTCAGGTGATCGCTCGGAGCACATTGTGTTCTTGCCTTCAAAAGATCACACTGATACAGCACGTCCTATGGGGGTCATACAATGGAAGGTCCAAAATCCCAAATTCAGACCAAGCACATAAATCCAGCAGTCCTGCCCGGTTATACTACAGTAATAATATACTGTGAATAATGTAAGGTCAAATGGGAATGTAAACAGGTTATTGAAATGTAGTATGGATATCTTGTGCATGTTTTGTAACGATTTCATCGACTCCTCCTCACCCTTAACGTTCCTCTGCCTTTAACAAGAGGTCAATCGTTTCTTCTTGAGCAACACGTAAATATCAGTACATAATATTTCAAGTAGGGTTGTCAATTAATCGCATGATTGTCCAGAGTTAATCATGATTAATCGCAAAATAATCACACATTCTTTATCCTTTCAAAATGTAACTTAAAAGGAGATTTGTCAAGTATTTAATCCTCTTATCAACATGGGAGTGGGCAAATATGCTGCTTTATGCCAATGTATGTATATATTTACTACTGGAAATCAATTAGCAACACAAAACAATGACAGATATTGTCCAGAAACCCTCACAGGTACTGCATTTAGCATAAAACATATGCTCAAATCACAACATGGCAAAGTGCAGCCCAACAGGCAACAACAGCTGTCAGTGTGTCAGTGTGCTGACTTGACTATGACTTGCCCCAAACTGCATGTGATTATCATAAAGTGGGCATATCTGTAAAGGGGAGACTCGTGGGTACCCAGAGAACCCATTTACATTCACTGATCTGGAGGTCAGAGGTCAAGGGACCCCTTTGAAAATGGACATGACAGTTTTTCCTCACCAAAATTTAACATAAGTTTGGAGCGTTATTTAGTAAGCTGGTATGACATGGTTGGTAGTAATGCATTCTTTAGGTTATCTAGTTTCATATGATGCCAGGATCTTCACTTTACATTAAAACTGAGCCCGCTACAATCTCCAAAAGAATGAACAGCGGCCGCGCCCGATGGCGGCCCGTCGGATTTTTAAGACGTTAATTCAAGATCACAAGTCGCGTTAATGTGTTAAAGTACGACGGAGTATTAGGGCCACATTAAGGGGAAAAAAAAGTCTGAGATTTTGAAAATAAAGTCAGAACTTTACGAGAAAAAAAGTAATTTCTTCCTCCACAAAAGAGGCATTTCCCCATCAGGTCCGTGTGATTCTTTCTTCAGAATAAACTCAATTTCTTGCACAATCTTTTCAAGGTCCTGATACTGATGATGATGTGGCTGATGAGCACCAAAAGATGAAGTATTTAGTTATTTGTGAAACCTTAACTAAAGTAGAACTTCACAAGATGTTCCACGTTCCTCATTTTCACACAGGCAGCTCTATTTCCCCTCTAAAATAACACGTAAAATTACTACTTAATATTCTAATATTATATTATGACTTTATTTTCATAATATTACAACTTTTTTTCTCGTAAACCTATGACTTCATTCTCGAAATCTCAGACTTTTTTTCCCTCAATGTGGCCCTAATACTCGTACACACGTCGTATTAAAGAAATTAGTGGCATTAAAATAAATTTGCGCTAACGCGTTATTATGCGGTTATCTTTGAAAGCCCAATTGATAAATCAATGGGAAAATGGTGGATGTTCATGGTCCCCAGTAGATGAATCCTAATAGTGTTGGTGAAATCCTGACTTTTGCACCATAATCAACTAAAAATAATGACTTTTACAGAAACAAATCAAATCTAATGGGTCAATTGTGGAATTTATTGCATCTCCATATTGGACACTTTTCTATAGCACCCCCCTCAGTTAAAACTGTCAGTCTTGCACTAAAGAAAATCTCATAATTTAATGGCAGACCGCCATGAAATTTACCGAGCAGATTAGTGCTCCCGGGGGGATTAACCCTTTTGACTTTAATGACCCGGTGCTCTAATGAAAATTGCAGCCTCTAGAGGCCACCGGTGGGGCTTTAGACCAGCTTGTTAAATTGTGACACTTTAATTTGGGACGCCATAACTTATTCATGGATGAATTCAGAGGAACCTGAAAAGCACAAGATGCTTCTTGTGGCCAACTGAACCATGGGGGTGATTGCATTATTTGTTGGGGTCTCTATGATAACTTGTTTTTTGCCTTTTAATTAAAGGCAGGATGTTGTTTAAACATAATGACGTCATGCTTTAGCCGGAAGCTTGTTTTCTCCTAAAAGATTTAATTACTATTTAAGTTTGCTTCACATTTGAAGTCACAAACTCCGGTGACTGATAGCAGGTCATGCAGCACTTCTAATGTGTATATTTACTCGATATTCTCTGGTGTCACAAAGAGCTCACGAGGAAATGAGCATTGTTGGTATTATTAGACTGCAAATCGACTGCATGTTATGAAACATGACAGATGATAGAGAGAGAGGACAGAAATGAGGCGTTTTGCACAGATATGCTCGCTTACAGTTTAATGGACCTAATTAAAATCCTTACACTCACAAGGCTGACACACATAGTGTTACCATGGTTACCAAAACAATTTACATAAATATATACATGGCTTATACGGATTGATTGTGTGCTCGCTTCGAGAACAGTTCACAATCAGCAGATGGATACATACTGTCGGTAGTTCAGCATTTGAAATCATGCCATATCTGTACAAAACACCGTGGTTGGTACGTTTGTTTGCTTTCACACCACAAAACGAACCGCACCGGAGTCCGCTTGGAAGCCGATATACTGTAGACCCTGTGGTTGTTTGGTCCACACCGGGGGTTCATTTTAACCAAACCAAACAGAGTGAAAGCACCCTGAGACGCCGAAATAATGCAGTGTGACCACACGGACGTTTACAAAAGATATCGACTCCCCACAGATTTGTCCTCAAACTCTCCGGGACGGCCCTGAGTGGCCGTAATGATTTCTCACTGGATCGTGAGCTGTCAGATGGCTGCGGCGGTGGTGCGGATCGATTTGCAGTGCGATCTCTAAGTGAGTGGACTCTTTACACCGAGCTTCCTGCCAGTTCTCAGTGGAACTCAAAAAAGGGTAAAGGTGACAACATGTGAATTACAATGATCTTACCTGTCATGTTGCAGTATACCTGTGTGGGCCCCAGGGGACCACTCCCATCTGGATCAATGGAGTAGAAGCCCGAGGAGCTGCCAATCAGCTTGTAGGCCTCGCAAGACGACTCGTAGATGGCTGGAGGAGGCAGAACGGGGGGACAGTTATTCCTCCAAGAATCAGCCCACGCTCCAGCAGCTTTCACTAAACCTATATCTTTGTTTACTAACTGTTGTTGTTTTCATACTTTATTAAAAAGCATTGGTGACATATGTTTCTGTTCTATCTATATCCATCCTTTAGCATATTTTGTTCTGATGCAAATCATGGCACAACAACCACTCCTATGTGGATACTACAGTTATACGTATAACTACTGAATGGACTAAACAATTCTGAGGTGCATTCACTGTCCTGTTAAAACCATGCATCTATAAAATATTGAGGATTTATGAACCGAATGTAATGTCCCTATTGCTTAAAAGTGCATTAAAGTATCTGAAACCAATCACCAAACTGGCTCAGCACATAATGCAGTTTGCAGCTGTAACGCTGGCAGTTACCACTCCAAATGCTTAGTGATTTCTGAAACAAAGGGACCTTGATTTCAGACAAAAGTAGACAAAAGCAGACTTCTGATTTTTAGCCGGTGATCGTCTTTTTTGTTGGCTGATTAATGTTATCTCCATGATTTGGTTGAGGCTAAAACGAACAGGTCCCAGGCTAAAAGTCAGCATCCTCAACAGCTGATGATCCGTGTAGACAATGTGAATACAGAAACAGCTTTGGTCTTGTATTACAGCGAGGAGCTAGTTACCACTATCAAGTTAGATAAATACAAATGGAAATGAGAGTCGTATTCTCAACTGTTCGTATGATATCTTACGGAAAAAGTCATTCCTCCTTTTTTGTTTGTTTTCCTTCAAATGTCCAGCAACACGTGTCAATTTCTGCTCGTTACATGCATACAGTCTTCTCTAAATAAACTTCCGTCTTTACAGGAAAACTTCCTGAGGTTTGGGCAACAGAACTACTTAAATTAGTTTGTGGTTTGGCATAAAATAACTCCGGAAGTGGCGTTACTTAACTACGTCAGTTAGGTGACAAATATATCAGCGTGACTTCTGCTGTGCATTACAATACCCATACTACCGTAATACTTAGTAGCCAGTAAAAAATGTAGTATGTCCCAATACATAGTATATCAAATGCAGTATGCCAAAAATAGGATGTCCTACTGCATCCGGTCGCATTTTGCAGTATGCAAGCCAGGATGCTTTTCTGCCTATTCTGACCCACAATCCTCTGTGATATATGAGCAAGAGGGTCAAAGTTCAAGGAGCATCGTTATGACGAAGTAGTATGTCCCAGTTGTGTGCATACTGCATGCAACAGTATGTACACTGTAAGGACAGCTGCAGTATGTACTAAAAGTAAAAAAGAAAAAGTATGCGATATGGAACGTAACTCTGATTTCACACGAGACACTAACGCCGGCCTCCTGGGCGAAAATCTGGTACCTTTTGACCCACCCATCCACCCCGACCTCCGCTATTTATATTTCCTGGTTCACGATTACGTGGATTAGATTGATTTCGTGGGAGATACACAAATCACAGTGCATTACTTTTTGTAGGTATAGCTACGAGCAGTGTATGAGAACAGCCTGTCCTGTTTGGCTGTGACATAGTTAAACACGACATAGTCTAGATTTATGCTTTATTGTTTCAATATCTGTTTAAATTGTAACTAACAAGGCTTCTGAAGGCCTCACAAAAAGGCTTTAAGGATGACGACTAACCGGTGTGTTCGGGGCAATGTAGCACTATCTTGTATAATGAGTTTGGCTGGAGTTGCTGTAAACCTGCCCAAAACTGAATGAAGAGAAGGGCAGAGCCTCTAAAATGACCTTACACTGTGATATACTGCAGCAGCATCCAGGACCAGCTTCCAAACTGTGAGGAAGTACTACACAGTGGATGGGCTACTGCATTTCTTTTTTTATGCAACCCCACAAAGTCATTTAGATGCTTTAGCTTGCTTTGGAAGTAATGCAGGTGGTAAGCTAATTAGCCGTTATGCTACGATGCAGTTTAATGCATTCCTTACGCGTCTGCTCTCGTATTGTCTGGTTTTGGAGAGGCTCAGTAAGACACTAGCCTCCACACTTAACATGCAAAGTAGCGCTCTTACTTCAGCCAACCGTCTATTGGTAATGTGTTTCAAATGCTCAAGTTTCAGATATAAGTTTGAGCTCAAGATGGAAAATGTGGGAAGTTGATGAGTTGAAAAACCTATTTGAAATCCAGCAGATGCTCTTATCTGTCATGTTCCCTCCAACATGCAAAGAAAAACCGTGTTTGGCTGCATATAAACAAGAAATCAGGATTCTGGGGCAGGGGAATTTCACACATAGATTCTAACAGCCGTCTCCACGGCAAATATCAAGGCGATGTTGCAGAGCGTCAAAAAATGACACCCGTAAGGAAAAACTCCTACATGTAGAGTCAATCTGAAGTCAGCCATAAGCTATTTAAGGATATGGCAAAAAAAAAAAAACACATTCTCAGAAATTTGAAAGGGAGAATAACAGCAGTGTTTGTAAAGTCATGTCAGGTTGAAGCGGGACCGGGTTCTGCTTTGCCTCTCAGCCGCACAAATCGAAGAAAGCTACGAGCAAGACGGGTAAAGATGTGTGTGTGTTGAATCAAATGACACAGCTCAGTAGACCCAGGATGTACGAGGGGGGTGCAGAGGGTGTAATAGCAGGTTTGAGACGAGGTGAAGAAATGAGAAGTACGAAGAACTGCTCACAGTTGTGACAGGTCGCTCCAGAGTATCCTGTTCCTGAACAGTCGCAGGCGAAGGAGCTCCAAGTCTGAGAGCAGCGGCCGCCGTGTTCACACAGGTTAGGAAGGCACCTGGAAAATAAAAAACAGAACCGTTTCATATCAGAAGATTATTTTTATGTGTTTTTATTACATTCTTGATTAATTAATTATTTTTTTGTCAGCGGATATAAAAAAAAGGAGCAATAGTATTACAACAATAGTAATACAACAGTGTAACAATACTGTTACAAGAATAAACAAGTATTAGCATCAAAATATACTCAAAGTACCAAAACATACTCATTATGCAGAATGGCCCAATTCAAAATAATATATTTTATATTACAGGATTACAATTAGAGATGCATTAAAGTGTAAACATCACAAGGGTTTATATGACGGGGGTATTGGGGCAGGGTCTGACCCCCCTAATTAAGACTTACATCCGCCCAAAAGAGGTAAAAACAGGTTGGGGTTGGGAGGGTCCAAACATTTATATATCCTTCTTACCTGTAATCATAAATGTTACAATATATTTCCCATATTCATGCCTGAGAGAATCTGGTAAAACGATTTAAGACACCCCTAAAGTGGACCATACCATTTCTTAACCGTGGCGTTAGTTGAATGTCTCGCCTGCGTTGCAGCGGCTCGCGTCCTTCTATGCTCGCGAGCCAGTGGGGTCACTAACGTAGTAGCTAGCTGCTATCGAGATAGTTCAACACACTTTACTTTCTTACCTACAGAGGTAAAAAGCTGAATTAGATTGCATCAGTTGTCTTGATTTCTCATCATCTGCAGACTGCAGACATTAGGCCTATCTACGCTAAACAAGCAAGATATTGTATGACTTTAAGAATTCAGTTCAAATCAAATTGAATTTAAAACAGCATGAGCTGACCAAAGTGTTTTACAAACATAGGCATTATAAAGCAGGACAATAGAGTAGACAGCAAAAACATGCATATGCACCGGCACAGATCAAGATCAGATCCATGAGTGATTCAAAAAAAACTAATAAACAACGATTTAGCAGTCGCAAATTAAGTGCATGCATAAGCTAAAGAAAAGAGATGGGCCTTGAGCTGAGCTCTGAATGTAGAGGGGGGATCTCTGATGTGGCGGGGCAGTTTGTTCTACTGACTGGAGTATGCAGCGGCGAGGGCGCGGTCGCCCCTGAGCTTCCGTAGTGCCCGAGGGATGACCAGGGGTGAGTGACCTAGGTGTAGGTATAGGGAATTAAAAAGTCAGATAGGTGAGAGGGACCTAATCCATGGAGTGCTTTATAGACGAACACTGAAACTGACAGGGAGCCAGAGGAAGGAGGCGAGTACGGAGGATGCTCATGGGTCTAATTTCAGTCTAAAGTGAATTATTTGTTGGATCGTTAAAACAAGTACAAGTTATTTGTTCAGTAAGGAGGGAAATAGGACTCCTTCATCACTAGTAGCATACTTTTATTCATGCATAAATTGGTGCCTTTGCAGGGATAAAAAATCATGGCCAGAACGCATCGAATTGCACCATTTCCCTCGATTTTCATTGTATCATTTGCACTCTGAACATCACTAATATTGAAGCTTCGGTGCTAATAAGGCGGCTAATTCCAAATGCTTTAAATACTATTTACGGATCTAATAATACATCAGAATTTATTAGTTGATTTATAGTTTTAATCTGTAACCAATGTTGTCAAATTAGTGGAACAAAAACTACAGCATTGGCTTTCAAATTGTAGTAGAGTGGATGTATAAAGTAGTATAAAATGAGAATACTCAAGTGAAGTAAAAGTACCTTGACCAGTACTTGAGTAAATGTACTTTCCAGACCTGCTGTCCAGCAGCTGGAGATTTAGTTTATAATGATATAAAACAGGTAAACTATCACATTTATAAAGCTGCAACCAGAGAATTGATTATCATGATAACTTCTAATAGTTGCTAATTTAATTGTCCTGTCGGTGGAGTCTAGTGGAGCTGCTGCAGTGATTCGATTAGTCTAAATGAATCATTGTTGCAGCTCTAGTTTACCCCTAATACATTTTCATCTTCAAAGTTTGCCAGTTTCCCAGCACTTATACTTTCAGAACAAATATAGCCATTAGGAGCAGCACACAAAACAATAAAAAATATTTAGACAGCAAAACAAAAGATCACAGAAACCCCTCAGGCATTTGTATTAGGCACCAATAAAGCAACTTCCTTTGTTAGTGTTTGCAAACCTGATCTTTTATTTATCAGGTAAGAAAGACCCCTTCTCACTGTTCTCTTTATTCTTTTGTATGCAATTATGAACACAAGCTTTGCAACTCACCCGGAAAGAATAATTTGCTGTTTATTCATGTTTCATTAAAAATCCCACAGGACTGTGAAATGATGGCGTCTCACACTGTGCCCTTGTTTGAATTTAAAAAAAAAAAGCTGACAGATCGCGGCGTTTCTCTAAAAATAAAAGCGTTACTGTCACCTTCAGACTAGAATGCCTGTTAATGGGATTTTACCACAATGAGCGCTTCACAGAAATTTCAAACCGCACTCTTCTGATTAATAGTCCCTTCCTCGAGCCTCCTTCAGTTTCACATAATTGCCAGCCTTTCGAGCGTGCATCTATAATTTCATACACTTTCATCTCTCACCTATTAACTGCAGCGGAGCGGGCCAGCCGCAACACGGATAAGGTTGCAGCCATTGGTTTAATTACCATCACGCTATTTTCTGTTGTGTTCCGTGTCCTTACAGGTCACGGAATTACAGTAGCCGGCGCACTTTAAGTGCACGCTGACCATAAATTGAGTCACATTGTTTAATTAGACACAGAGGAAAAGGAGATTAGCTCTGATACAAGTTAATTTTCTCGGCCTCAGGGGTCATTGAATAGGCCGCGGAGAGTGAAATGAAACTTAACATCAATGCATCAATTTACGAAGCTGAGTACAGCAGCCTCACGTGTCACGTCCTCACAGCGGTTTACAGCACAGGATGTTGCAAAGACATCAAGCACACATCAGAAAGGAAAAGTGTGGAAGATATCGCCCACTCACAAATTTCATTTTAGCTCTGCACAAGTTTCTTTGTTGCTGTATATACATCTACTGCATAATGCATGGGTTGTTTCATTTGCAGGCTACATCACAAACTTTCCATGTTTGAGTCTTTTTTTTTATGCAAAATACATTCTGCAGTGACTGTAAAATTACATTAAAATGTTTTGTAACATTTCACATTTAGATTTCAGAGCTTTAACAGTAAAGTACAATTGGGTTTTCTTAACTCTTAAAGCTCCATAAACAATACCGTTTATATTTATGATGATTGAAATGACTACATGTAATGCGAAAGCAGTCATTTGTAGTGACAAACCCACAGAGAATTATCAATCACTGCTTCAGCTCTACAGATAAACCCACGGTACGCAACCTGCCCAGCAACAAACCACAGACCACCAAAGTTAGCATCTAGCTGTTGAAGAATGTAGAACATTTAGCGGCTAAAGAGACAGATATTACCCTCGGGAGTTGGTGGAGACCAAAACAGAGCAAAAAGGTGAGTGAACATTGGACTTAAAGGTGCAGTGTGTAGGCTCTGGCGGCATCTAACGGTGAGGTTGCAGATTGCAACCAACTGAAAATTCTCCCGCGTGCTAAGCGTGTTGGAGAACGGCGCCATCTAGAAGAAATTTAGTTGTCGATACCGCGGTAAAAAAAAACAACAATAAATCCCATGTACTTCAATATAAACTCTATTATACTGTTTGCATACTGTTTTTTTTTGCAGATTTATTATTAATCCCTGATGATCCGCCTCAAATTTCTCACCAAAAACTAAATTTTTACAAGATTTCATTTGAACACATCATGATAACGTTATAATTTACCTTCACAAAATGCTAAATAGAGCTTGAACACATCATAATGTCATCAATGCAACCTCTGTACATTAGCTGTTAGCTTTGTTATTAAGCAAAGCGGGACTGTGCTGCCCACCAACAGCTAACTGCTAACTGCTAACGTTAACTAGCTCTCCTCCTGATGATTTCAAGACAGATTTGTTGTTCACAATGTAGCATCATCAGGGAAATTTTCTATCATCCCCGTAACAGCAATACGCCATTAGTCTCAAACTCTGATCCCCAGTACCTGTGGTACTGTAGAAAAACAAGTACCGTCAAGATTTCAGAATTAGTATAGGTTCTTGTGACATCACTTTAATGATTATACACTAAATAAAACATACTTATTAATAGTTCTTTCTAAATACTAAACACTGGGCCTGTAATTATTATGTTGGTCCGTATTTGCTTGGTCTGTAAATAGGCAACTGTTTTACTTTATGTGACAATAATATGTCAGTGTTGTGGGGCACAAGTAGCTGAGTCTGTGGGTACGCGTCTGAGGAAACGGAAGGTCGCCAGCTCGGACCGAGTATGGAGTGTGGGATGGTAGCTGGACAGATGCCAGAGACAGGCTACCAACCCCCCCCACACACACACTGCTATCCTATGAGGCAGCCTCCTCGCTCTGACATCTCTTCATACATTAATGCATGCGTATAGCTCCTGTTTGTGCATGTGTGCATTTCAGGCCTGTGTGTGTATGAACAAAAAACAACAGGGTGAAAAAGAGTTAATTTCCCCTCGAGGGATTAATAAATAAATCTGTGTTTGCAGCTTGTTGCACTTCCCAAAAACGTCCCAAACAAAAATGAATACAGGTTTAAATCCCTTTAAGTAGGTAACTGTCACTATTTGCTAACATGTACACGTTTTATATAAGATAATATTCTGAGGCCAACAAGTGATCAGTTTATCTTTAAGGATATTAGTAGATTAAGAAGTGTTTGAAAAGGTCCAAATGCACTGAAGGCGCAAATGTAGATAAATGACGCACCACATTTGATGCTCCTCTGGCGCACTGCAGGCAGCGCATTTCAAATGTCAACACTACAGAACCGGCAGTATTTTAGGAAAAGGTCACTCTTCAGATAACATTTTATACATTACAGAGACCCCTTAAAAAAACCTTATCCTTTAAATTATAAATTAGATAATGTGAAATCGGCGCATCACTCTGTTGGAGCTGTTAGGCTGTGCAATTAATCAAATTTTCAATTTCAATCAACATCAGAAAATCAACATAAAACAATTATTGTGCCGCATTCCAATTTTGCAATGATGTTCTCGTTTTGTCTTGTGTTATAAATCCAGCGCACCCATTTCCTTTCTAGCGTTGTGCTTTCTCCCAGCTCAGCGAGTCAGGGTCGGAGACTTGATTTCCTCTGTGGTGGCGATGTCGGCAACCCACCTGACCCGTCTTGAAACACGGAGACTGTCTCGTTGACCACGCTTTGTGGGTGTGACTTTTTTGCCGTCTCGTCACCATTCATATCTATACGTCAAATGTGTTTATGACTAAATTGTTTCCTAGAGCACAAAGTTCTTCTGTGTTCACCATATTGATGCGTTTAACATTAAAATGTGGGCTACAAACTCTCTCAAAATTGACCAAAATAATCTTGATTTTTGGCGTAAATGAGCAGCCGTAGGAGTTGGAACTAAAAAAACACTAGCTGTTGTACAGTGGTGTTACAGAGTGAAGCTTCTCTCACCTCATAAACAATCTTTGGCTGAGTGCAGACAAACCGACAACACCAACCAAGTTTTATTTTGGTCTGACATCAAGTTACAAACGCATTGTTTGACCTACCGCCGGCGACATGTGTCATTTTAACCTGTGAAAGTGACAGTATTTATTTGGTAGTTATAACTTTGATAAAATAACATCCTCTTGGGAGAAAATCTTTAACTTTTGATTCCTTTAAGCTTTCTCCAAACACAGCGGATGCAGAAAGAAACAGCTTTGGACGCCGGGTCCTCAGTTGATGCTCCAAAATCAAAACAAGGTCAAGAGCTGTTCATAATACAAAAACTCGATCTCACCCAAATTGCCACAGCACTTTCGCACTTTTCACTCATCCGTCAATAGATTACATTTTTGAAAAGAAGAAACCCCTTAGATGGAACCGCTTAAGATGTATGTGTCTCAGCTTGGGAAAAGAAAACATCTCATTCCATCGTTCTGTCATTTCCAACAGTGCATCCCCTTCGCCGACTGATACAACAGACTGGCAGCGCTGTTGTGTTTGCATATCTTCTGACAGCGAACAATCTGGACTAGAAAGCAGGTACTTTGACAAAGGAGAGACTCTCCTCGGGGCAAACACAAGGGAAAAACGGCAGTTTGCATGTTTGTCTCGTTGTTATACGCGAACCGAGCCACACGCAGACATTCGTGGAGCTCGTAGGGTCTGCCAATCCCATTCGCGGGCCCACAGCTGTGCAGGGTAATGAGGGATAGGGATAGGGAGGGATGCCACACAGGACAGCAGGGAGCAGCTTGTTAGCATAGCCCTCTGCCAGAGAAGGTGTTGCCGACTTTCTGTTGCAATTTAATTGGATGATCCTGTCAGCGTGTTTGTCTTTCTAGGACAAGATGTCAGTGACTTTCAGTCAGCTCTGCAGACAACACCCTGCCATCTACAAATTAACAATGCAGGCATGAATAAGTCTCTGCTGCCTACTTGGATAATGTTTTACAGACTCTTAAGTTTGACACATTTTGACTGTTGAATGTCAAAGTTTTTCCATAAGATCTCAGCGAGAACTCTTCCATCTCGCGAGATAAAAGTGTAAATAAGAAATTCAAAACTGCTTTACCTGTCTCTGATGTTGCAGGTGTCGAACTGGAGCTCGTTATAATTTCCCAGCAATCCTTGCTGAACATGATTGAGATTCATCGGCTGGCCGTTGATGAATACGAGCCGCACGCATCCCTGGAAGTCCGGCGTCAGGGACTGACAGTCCACGGCGGGACAGCCTGGATGGAAATGACACATGATGCAACTTTTACTGTACAAGCACTGTGGACCTTTTAAGAAACACCAGGCTCATTGGAGATGAGCCAGGCCTGCGCAGAATGGATCGCCTGGTTAGATTTGTGTCTGACTTGATGCTGACTTGCTCCTACGTCATGCACACGTGGGTAATGATAACCTCACGAGATTGAGGCGGCCGCAGTTGCTCTCCACCGACTGCAAGACCCAGGGCATGATGGGAAATGCCTGGCTGTCGCCTGATCAAAGAGCTGATTAGCTCTTAGTTTTGACAGCAAATAGTAATATTTAACACTAGATTGTAGGCTATTGGTCTCATGTTGTACAATGAAGGTTTCATCTGTTAACAAACGTATATTTTGCGGTTGATAATAATAATTATTATTATAATAATGAAGGTTATTTATATAGCACTTATCAAAGTGAGTGCTCATTACAATGTGCTTTACAAGTCAGACATAAAAAATAATAAAGGATAGAATCCAATGCCAGACACACGCACATTTCCACGTAGATTTACAAATGTTGTCTGCAAACTACAAGAAGCCTACAGATCTGATCTTTTCCTGTGACTTCCTGTCAATTCTTTAAAGGCTGCTGGAAACGGCTGGAAACTGTCCGACTTGACCGCCCCCTGCTGCTGCCGCCTGATCTCGTCCACTCTCCAGGCGAGACGCAGTTCATCTCCAACGAGCCTAAACTGTTGCAGTGTGTTCAACAGAATGAATTCAAGTTGTTTAATATTGCAGCACACATTGTGAGAATCCACTAACCTCCAAAGTTGAAGTTGTCTCTTGATTCCAGTTGTTCCCACAGTTCGATGGTGGAGGACGGCTCGCCGTCCACGGTCAAAGTGATCTGCAGGTCCCTCGTGTTGAGACTCACAGAGTGCCACAGACCGTCGTTGACTCGGTGACCTAAAGGAGAACATTTCACATTAGGCCTCAGCGAAATGGCAGTTTAATGGTCTGTAGCACAGAAAGAGATATTGTGTCCATTTCCCCTCAGACCTTGAGGCTGAGGAGAGTTTCTCCCACTGTATCCTGGTTCATCTGAGTGTGATATAGCCGTAGTGCTTTTCTCAGCAGCCACCAGTAACCTGCGCTATCAGGGCGGCACGCAACGACGGCCACAGGAGAACACGACAGTTTGTTATTAATTCCACCTGTGTTTGGGATTAGTTCGAGATACACTTTTAATGAGATTAAATAGCTGCCGTCAAATCCCCACATGTCCTCACAAAACAGTTTCCAGCGCGCAACTTGTTTTCACTTCAGTGACACGAGAGAGAGACAGTCACAGAGCTTCAAACCTCCTCCATCACTCGGAGCCTCAACACTCAAATCTCTCCCTCCTCCGCTCTGTCACTTGTCAACAAACTTCTTACTGCATATTTCATCACCTAGATGAAGTTAATGTGTAAACGGTAGAGCTGATCCCCTCTTAGTCGATTAGTCGACTTATCGGTAGAGATTTCTCGGTAACACTTTATAATAACCAGCATTTATAAACGGTAAATTGATAGTTAATTAAACTATTCTATATTTTATCATAGCTGATAACAGATGATAACAATTACATTATGATTACATTAGTTAAGTATTTATTATCAGTTTATTGTTGCACACATTATTAACATTTTATATACTATATTAAGTATTTGTTATTGATTACCAAATGATTTGCAAACCTTTAAAAAATCGTAAATTTATAAACATTACATATATAGATGGACCAGCTACCAATTATCAGCCATTAACAAAGTATGAACTATCTATCTAAAAAATGTTTATAGATGCTTTAAAAAGTTTTTATTAATCATTTAACATGGTATTATAATCAAACCAATTATTAACCATTAACAAAGTGTTACAATTATCTATCTCTGTAGTGTTTAGAGATGTTTTACAAATAATTTCGTAATCATTAACAAATACTTAATGTGTGCAACAATAAACTGTTAAAATAACATCAATTATTTAAGGGATAATGTACAGCGAGCCGGTCATTGTTGTGAAACAATCCCCAACAGGGAAGCAGAGCGGTCTCTCATCGCCCTGAAGGGGTTTCTTTCACAACAATGACCGGCTCGCTGTACATTATCTCGCTTATTACACGGCTACTTACTTAAGAAATCAATATTTTGACACAAAAACGGTCCTCCAGAGTCCGACATCAGAGCTGCGCCCATAGCAACGGTCTGTTATAAAGAAATTACAGACCGCAGAAGGCCGTGATTGACCAATCAGAATCGAGTATTCAACACAGCTGTGTCATAAAACATTATAACAGTATATTTAACTATCAATTTACATTTATAAATGATGGTTATTATGTAAGGAATAATGTACATGCAGCGAGCCGGTCATTGTTGTGAAAGAATCAGGGGCGACAGGGCGATGCTGCACCAATCAGAATCGAGTATTCAACAAAGCCGTGTAATAAAAAGTGTTTTTAGTCAGTCAGTCATTTTTAAGTTTTTTTATGCCGAATTACTTATTTACAAAAAAACGTATAAGGACATCTCTTGGGAACATATCATGAAAAACTCTCTTTTTCAGTGCTTGTGCTCAAACATCTGGGTATCCGGAGTTTCCCACAAACTGTGAAATAACGACCCAGTCAGTTTTTTGTGGGCTGTCTAGATCAGAAAACATGTGATTCCACAAGCCATTCAGATTTGGCTCCCCTTCACATGCAGGCTCATTAGAATATACCGCCCACAGCTTGAGAACTACCTTTGCAAAGGTGCACCATATTTTTCTCGTGAGCCAATCAGAGCAGGCTTTTTCAGGAGTGGGGCTTAAGGAGACTGGCGCTAAAACGGAGCGGTGAGTACAAGTATATTCAGGTTTTTCAGATATATTCAGGCAGACAGAATGAGAGAAATAATGTGTGTTTGAACATTAAAGCATGTAAACATGTTGTAGAAACCCAAAATCCGACCCGAAGATGAGCATGATATGTTCCCTTTAACACAATATTTTGCTACCTAGGAGTAAACATGAAACAAGCTGGAAAACAGTCTCTCACTCTTCAGTATTTCAGTCTTTAAAAAATCAGCTCAATCCCAAAGAGATGTGTAATGAGCCAACTCCGTTTGATCCACAAACCAATTCTTTTAAATTGACAGTGACAGCTCATCTCACCGAGAGCTGCAGCCTTCAACGGGACGACGCACACAATGGCAGCAGTGAAATGGAAATTACTGAGCCACACCTCCATTCTGAGTGTGTTAGTCCCTGACTAAATTAGCATCCAGAATGAGGCGCGCTGTGGTTTGGGAGCTCAGAGGGGACGACACGGTCACGCAGAGTGCACACTGGGGGTTATTCTAGTTAGTCCAAAACCAGATCCGTCCAGGCTCCTGGGAAAACTTCAGAATTTCACTCACTATCCAATGATGCCCGTCGCTTGCAGAAAAGCTTTTATCCAAGAAGACTGGGAGTGCCGTCGGCGTTTCTTTCTCCACTCCATTGACTGTTTCATGGAATAGGCAGCGTAGCCGTGAGGGACTGCTGGCGAGCATCAGTGGGAGTTTACCTCCCCCACCGGTTTCAGCTCATATATATCTCATGATCTCCTTGCTGTCCTGCTGCTGGCCAAGCTTGAAGTGTCAAAGTACTATCCAGGACACACATCTAATGTTTTTTTTTTTTTGCATCGCAGCAGTAACTTGTTGCTCAAGAAAAATAGAATATTTGCCTATTCGTCTTCTGTCTGAGACGACATCTCTGAGCCACACTGCTGCCTCCAGGAAATACATGTGACAGCTTCATGTCATTACTGCACCATGCTGCAGAGGCCTCAAGTCCTTGACAACCCCAACCGGCAGTAGATGCAGAGTGAAGTGAATGAAACAGAAGCTTGGATGTTTTTTTCCCCATCATGGACACTTGTGCATCTCCTGGTTTGACTGTGAGACACAGATGTTTTAGCGTGTGTGAAAATTAAGACCTTACTGTCGGTGCACATCATTTCTGAGGCCGACCAGAGGAAGATACAGATCGATATTGTTTCCACATTAACGCTCTTGTGCACTTAGCTCAAGTACAGCACTTTATCAAACGGGCCCAATTGCATTTTCTCCTCAAGCTATTCTATTGTCTAACTTGTCAAACTGAAAAAAAAAGAATGACGTGATGTTTCTAATAAAACTAAAAAGAAAAGCAGCTTGTATTTAGGAAAACTTGCAAAAAAACTTTGGCGAACCCTGCAGCTCAGATTAATGATTGCACAGAGACACCGCCGCTGCACGCTATTTGACATTGCTCTGAGGTATGTGATGCTGTTGCACCTCAGGAGGGAAGTGTTGAGAAAGGTGAGAGCAGGCCTATTATAACATCCATGAGCTTACTTCTTAATTAAAATCCTCAGTTTGAGATTCACAACTTTCCTCTTTTGTCTGTGTTAGCAGAGCTGGGAATGTGCACAGAAATGCAGATTTGTTTAGGTGCTGCACACTACAGAGGCTCCAACCAGCGTCAACAGGTAACTCTGCTAACTTAAAATAACTGTCGCTCTGCACAGCACGCTCATGTTTACTGACCCAGCCGATTTTTAAGCACCACAGGAACAATACAGATATACCAGCAGTGAGTCCAGTTTTCTCTGCTTGGATCTCACTGCTCGGTTATGACTCAGCACATCCATCACGGAGAAGATTTCCAGCTGTTTCCAAGTATCATGCACCCTACTTTGGGATCCTAATGAAATTAAGGAACGTACCCCCCACGGCTGTGTTTAATGCTGCACATTCACTCTGGATAAATCGGAGTTTTAATCACATTTACCGACTAGATCCGAGGGATTACGTTAAAAAATGTTAGCGGCCTCTGTGCCGAGTAGTTGGATGAGCCCTATGAATTTGTAACCAAGATGCTATCAGAGCTCTTGCTCAATAATAATTCCAACTGTGACCTCCAAAAAGTCCAACCAAGGAGGAAGAAAAACTCTTGAAAATAAGTGCATAAATAAATAGATACCCCCAATTTACTGAGAAGTCAATTCCTTTCAAACTAACATCAGACTAACCTTCTACTCAGCTAAATTAATTTGAAACTTTTACTTCAACATTGTTATTACAAACACCAAGTGAACTCCGGGTCAAACTCTTAGTGTGCTGCAGCTCAGAGGCTGCCGGTCCCTGGTGCAGGTAGGTAATTAAATACAGCTTGAGGTAAATTATATAAAAGGGAATATTGTCTCTTAGCTGTGGTTGTCTTCTCATCTATATTTCCCTGCAGCCCACCATCTGCTGGAAGTCTGGCTTCCCCAAACAATCTCAGTTATCTGTGTTATATTTGCTAAGCAATCCTGTACAGAGGATTGAATGATTTTTTTGTTCTCAAAGTAATTCCAAGAAAATAAACTTTTTTGAGTTTATTGAGGACAAAGGTGTTAAAAGTAAGTCGGATGAAATTACTTGCGCAAAGCCAACACATTCAGTCTCAACACCGTGGATTAAGGCGGCGCTGTCTTTCTTTATACTTTCAACTCTTCTCATTTCTCAGTTTGTACATCCTCGATTCCTTTCCTCACCCTCCTCTCCTCGCGTCTAAGTCTCTTCCCAGCTGAGATGCGAGCGGAGGAGGAGGAGAGGACATCCGTGCTTCGGAGCCGTCATTTTAAAGAGACGTCAATTAAATATGACGTCTGGCACAGCTGCATCAGCTGTCCGTTGTTTTGTTATTGCCTACTGCTGTATTTTATGAGCTCTGTCAGATGAGTATAACAGTGTTAAACTTTTATATTTACATTTAATCCAATTCATAACGTGGCATAATTTGACAATAATGTGTCACTCTTCTTTTATACGTCATGGATGCATTTTAGGAATTGAGACATCCTTCAAGATGGCGTGCTGAGATCGATTTTTCGAGTCACAGGAACGGGACGGGAGGAGACGAGGAGGCACAAAAGAGAGAACAGAGAAGAGCGTTTTGTCTCAGTAGAGTGAAGCACACAAACACGCAGCCAGGTGGAGAAAACAAAGTCAGCAGCTCATGTAAGGGGGCCCTGTGGAGTTTTTACTTGTAAGCAAACAAAAGTTGTGTTTACATTCAGTGTTGCTCACTAGAATGTATAGTGTGTTTCCTACAGCTCTGTGTGGAGTGTATTCCCTTCATCATGAAACATTTACAAAGCGTTTACTCGCTTGCGTCTTCTTCTTCTTCTTCTTCTTCCTCTTCCTCCTCCTCCTCCTCCTCTTCCTCTTCTTCTTCTTCTTCCCTCCCTTTGCTGGCTCTTTGCAGCAGATCTTGGCGTGTTACCACCCCCTGTTGGTCAGTGGAGTAGTGGGAAAGCATCGGCAGGACTGAGCATCGCATCAATCTTGCGACGCGCAACCAGGGCTGTCAATCGATTAAAATAGTTAATTGCGATTAATCGCAAATTAATCGAGATTTGTCAAGCATTTAATACTCTTATCAACATGGGAGTGGACAAATATGCTTGCCCCAAACCGCATGTGATTATCATAAAGTGGGCATGTCTGTAAAGGGGAGACTCGTGGGTACCCATAGAACCCATTTTCATTCACATATCTTGAGGTCAGAGGTCAAGGGTCCCCTTTGAAAATGCCAATTTTTCCTCACCAAAATTTAGCGCAAGTTTGGAGCGTTATTTATCGTCCTTCTCGACGAGCTATTATGACATGGTTGGTACCGATGGATTCATTGTGGTGTTCTAGTTTCAGATGATGCCTGTATCTTCACTCTAGCTTCAGAACTGAGCCCGCTACAACTTAAAAATCACAGGTTGCGTTAATGCTTTAAAGAAATTAGTGGTGTTAAAACAAATTTTGTTTTAACGTGTTGTTATCGTGTTAATTTTGACAGCCCACTGTGCAACACAAAACAAAACGGCGACCCACTCATAGAAACGCAGCTCCGTAGGGATCCTTTAAGCCAAACTAGAATCACCACCTCCCAGTTGTACACTTTAAAAGTGAACTGATCTGTGGAAATAATCAAATCCACTTACCGGTAATCATAATTATTTATTCACAACAGAGCTTCTTTTTTTAAACAAAAGCATGAAACAACAACTCCATTGAATTCAAGTATTCTGTATAAAATAGAGAAGTTTGATGGAGTGACTGAAGGTTCTCACAGACACTGTTATTCAGTACGTTTCTATGTGTGTTCTGTGTACGTGTGACCTGCGTACTCACCAGCAGAGGCCTCTGATTTCACCCGTCCTGAGCTGTGGAGGGTCAACTGCAGCCGGCTGTTGTTGATCTGCAGCTCCAGCCTGTGGGGCTCCGGGTTCAGCTGCACCGAGAGCAGCAGCCCGTCCGGGTTCCACGTCCTGAACTGGAAGCGAACGGAGAAACCCCCCGAGGCAGACGCCGCTGACGGAAGTGACAGGAAGCTGCTGCTGGAGCTCAGAAAGGTGCAGGCCACCAGCTGGGGCTGCGAACACGAGAAGGTCACATTGCCCTGGAGGACGACAAAAACCCAAGGATACCGATTTACACGAATCTTCAGCTACACGTTAGAACAAGTTGGTCTCATGGGAAGTTCAGTGTGACATGTCTGGAAATAACTGTCAAGTGGATATGCACAAAGGGAACAGATGGTTAAAGAACCAGGAACAAAATAATTAAATGTAACCCTTAACCAGTTAAACGGAAGTATTTGTCATCGTCAATTCATCATCAGCAGCAATTTGTACTATTTATATGAACATATCTATTCATAATAATGATATAAAAGGGCTGCCACAACATGATGATTAAAGGAATAGTTTGACATTTTGGGAAATATGCTTAAATGTTCCTTGCCGAGAGATGAGAAGAGAGGATCGATACCACTCTCGTTTCTGTCCATTAAGTATCCTCCATCCAGGAGAGAGAACACAATCAGCCTGCCAGCACCTCTAAAGCTCACTAACACATTATATCTCTAACAACATGTAACGTGTTAGTGAGCTCCAGAGGTGCTGCTAGGCTGATTTCACCTTTGAACGGAGACAGGCTAGCTGTTTCCCCCTGTTCCCAGTCTTTATGCTAAGCTAAGCTAACCAGCTGCTGGCTGTAGCTTCATATCTATCGTCCAGATATGAGTATCGATCTTTTTATCACACTCTCTGCAAGAAAGTGAACAAGGGCATTCCCCAAAATGTTGGACTATTCTTTTACAGTTTTTTGCAATTTACTAAAACACAATTTCTGAAACTAGGATCCTCTTTGTCAAAACTCTACGCTCAAAAAACAAAAATGTACACACAAAATACCAAATGTCTCTTGTTAAAGCTTCAAAAGCTTCAAACAAATACTTGTGCTGTAGTTAATGTGCCGAGTAGTTTGCTTGTATGTTATGTTTATGTGTTTACATTTGTTTGTTTCATGCATCATTATTATTATTACTATTGCCACCAACTTGTTTTACATTTTTCTTTTGTCTTCTTTTTATATCTCATTATTTGAAGGTAACAGATGTCCATTGTATTCGGATCTATTGTAAAACCTAGAGGGGGAGTTTTACTATAATACTATAAGCCCTTCTGGGTTTCTTATCTCTTCTGCACAACCTATGCTGTTTGTTATATACTTTTGTTTTGTATCACTTTGTTTGTGCTAATAAACTAATAGAAATAAACTCTTCTAAAAGTGGTATTTTTGCATTACAATTTTACACAGAAACACCAAATAACTAGCTCTCTCCACATGCCAACTGCACCCTGATGTGTAGTAATGAGTATAAAACACTATTATATAGAGTCTTTGATATTTTCATTTGAAGCATACTGTGAATATAGACTATGAACATATACAATGGAGAAAAATGTGTTCATTATCAATACCTATGCTCATAACATTATCAGACACAATGGCTTACTGTAACTGAAGATGACATGGACGTAGTTATTGTATTGTACTGACAAAATATTGCAGTTACAGTCCTCTAACTCTCCCTCCATTCTGCATCCTTTTTATAGTGTTCAAGCTCTGATTTCTAAGTGATCTAATTGGTTGCAGGTGTGTTCTGGGTGCAGGCGATTGATAATTGAGTGTGGCGTTTCAATGACAGCACACACAGTTTTGAATGATGCATCTAATGTCGATAACTGTATGGAATTATTTGAGATTTAAAAAGTGTTTTAGAAATTTAAACTTTGTTTAAAGCAGACAACGTGCTGATGGTTCAGCACATCTGGTCAATAGATGATTTCTACATGAGTTAGTAGTTTCATTAATTGTGCAACACATAGTTTTTGTGTCTTGGTAATTGCAAAAAACTGTAAGAAAGATTCTTTTTCCCTGTGACAGTCCACGTGGTTCCAAAGTTTTCGAAACTCCAAAGTTACCAAGATGAATCCATGACATGTATTTGCTCCGGACCAATATGGTCCAAGATAAAAACTATTTAAGTTTACATTTCGGTGTAATTCTGTGCAGAGCAGAGGTTGTGTTAGGTTCGTTCAAACACAGACTGGCCGTGTCTGCTAAGGTCACAGTCCTATTAGTCCTGGTGCCTGCAGGGCAGCACAGAGCAATCACAGCTCTTTGACTCTCAATGTGATTCCCCTCCCATCAACCTCAGGGAGATAGTCCCATTGAAATTCCATTACAGCTTCCATCATGACAGCCTCGCTGCTTCTGTTGTCAGTGAAGGCCTTTTAACGCAGCAATCAGCCTTTAAAGGCAGAGGGGGTCTCTGATGAGATGTGGCGTGTGAATCTTCGGCCGACCTGTCTTGATTTGTGTGGGGAGGGGGTCGACTCTTCAAATGAATCCATTCACACACTTGGACTTAATGATGTAGTAGTTAGGATCACAATGGATGTCATGATTGTTTTTTAACATTATTCTCTTCTTCCCGTTTCTGACCAGAATGCCTCGAGAGAAAAATATGACACAGGAGAAGGAGAAATAATCCGCCCACCATTTCAGTCCAGACAGAAACATCTCAATAACTATAGGATGGATTGACATGATTCCCCAGACAGAGCCAGCACTGAGCAATTTGGTGCCCCAGGCAAGATTTTAGCTGGTGCCCCCTACCTCTTTAGGCATGCGTCGAGGCCTGTGTGAAACATTTTCTTAAACAGTGTTATTTTTGTGTACAGGATTGACATAGCCTTTTACACTGCCTAGAATATAGCTACCATATTGAGCCTGATTGTGAGACTACCCCGCTTTTCAAGACTCCTTCTTTGAAAAAGCTTTTTTCAAGATCAAATCTTCTTTTTATATAAAAAGTGTAATTACATCTGAGCAGAAAGCACCAGTAATTAGACTCTGCCAGTGTCATTGAATTGAATTATTCTCCTCCTCAGTTGATGGTGGATCATCAGACCATTAGTGTCATCTGACATTTGAAGGCCGTTGTGGGTTTCAGTTTTTAAGATAGTGGACATACAGAAAGGGATAATTATTGTGCCAAAGTTGAGCTGTCTTCACCGCGAGGTCCGCGACACCTCGGTGGTTAACGGAGTGTTATGTGCCTCCTTAGGCACTTGGTGACCTACGCAGAGCACTCGATGTGCATGTGCCTAACAGCTGCGCTGTCCCCAAGATTATGTATCCTAATGACTTTGGTGATTCTCTGACTTTTCCTCTAGCGCCTCCATGAGATTGACATCCGTGGCTTTGAGTAAAATATCTCAACACCAATTGGATGGATTGTCAGGACATTTGGTAAACACAATCGTGTCCATCCTGGATGAACTGTAATATCTTTGGTGATCCTGGCTTTTCCTCTAGCGCCATCATCAGGTCAAAAACTTAAGTTGTCTGTTAATTCACTAATCCTAAGAGTTATTTCCCTATAGGCATAAATTCATGTGAGCAATCCGAGAACGAGCCGTTGGGAAGCGGGTTGAAGGAAACACCAGTGCGCCTGCTCTGTGGGCACATGGATGCGGAAGCTTCGGGTCATTTTATACCCCACAGTCAAACGTTTTCGAATGGCTGTAAAACTACCTATCTGTGATTATTTTGACTGATATTGCAATGCAATATATAGATTTGTAATATTAGAGGGAATGATACATCTCACATCATTGTTCTCATTTTCATCAAAATACATATTCAAATGTTTATAGTGTGATTTTTTGCTGGGGATCTGTATCGAACGAAAACCTTTTCCTAAGTCAGTAGAATATGATGTGCAGGCCAGGAAATCTCTGCAGCACCACAATATTTAATTTAAAATGGTATTTTTCGCCTTTAACAAATATTGTGCCTCCTGCTATTTGTAAATTGCATTAAGCCACAGTGAGATTTCAATACAATTTTGATTAATTGTGCAGCCCAGTATTAATCTTTTTGTGCTAGTAGTTAAGCAGTGTATCTTATTTTATTTTAATAGTTTTATGCCAGTGTTCATTGGAATAGAAAATGAAACAATATAAAATCTATACAGGAGTATAAAGTTGAATGTTTCTGCAATAATCTAAAGGACATTTACAGACAAGCTGCAGCTTACTGTACCAGCTGCATTTGGATGTTTCCCTGCATAATTACGGATCATTTAGTCATACTGTAAACTGTTGTACTTTTTCCTTTAACTCTAAAGTTATTTATATCATATATGTCAATCACTACATGAAGAGAGATGACCTCCTGAGTTAATGGAACGGAAACTCGTATACACCTGTCATACAGGAGACGTATAGGAACATACATTCAAGCCACATTTATTCATGTCAGGCAGCTGTCACAGGTTAATCTCTGGTCGTCACTCTTAGCAGAGACTCCAGTCTGAGCTGTAGCTTTATACACTTTACTGTTGAACCATGTATATATATATATATATATATATATATATATATATACGGTATATACGTTCCCACACATGTGCACTTTCTATTTCTTTTTCCATCTCTTTAAAAATAATTAAATCAGTTTTCCATTCCTGGTCGAGATTCTCTGCCCTGAAAGATGCCTTTCAAATGGGAAAAGTGGTTTCTCACATGTTTGAGCTTTTAGAGGCGGTAATTGTGTTCTCGGAAGAGAAGCCTGAGGACTATACCGAGCTCCAGGGCAGACTCAACCTGGATGTACAGGAGAAGCTGAAGATTTTTCCTGACCTGGTACAAACAGTTTTCGTCTTTCTCAGCAATAGAGCCGACCAAAAGGTCGACATATCGCAGATATTATTATCACAGTTAAGGTTGACCCGAATGATTCGAAGCTTTGACCACTGCCATGGTAATCGACCTCCACATCAGTATTCGAATGTGTCGGGGTTTTTTGCAATAAATTTAGTTATGCAATAATAAAGTATAATTCCAAAAATAGCCCATGAAATAGGGAATAATCCTGCAACATTATTCATTATTCATACTCAATATTAAAGGCAGGGTTGACGATGTTCTCAAGTAAACACTATTTGTTATATTGGTTGAAATGGTCTTTACACCCCGACAGAGATCCGTTACTGATGAGGTCTGAAAAAGGACCGTAAAAGAGCCGTCATCTGTAGCTGCTGTAATCCTGTAAAAACGTCTACCAATCACTGCCTCGCGGTCCGCTTGGAAAGAACCAATCAGATGCCTCCCTACTCGTACTCTACCCTTGGCGTTCACCAAATTTAAGGTATACTTTATGGTATGTTATGCATTTATGTAAAGAAGAATATCATCCGATATATTGTTAACAGATTTTTAAAAACTCCGATGTCTTGAACAGAAAGATCTGACGCATTTTAAGAGTACATGTGTACAACACTGAGCTCCATGCAACTCACCACGCTGTGTATCTGTGGCTTGCGTCTCTTTGCCAGGTCTATGATATTGATCCCGTTGTAGTAGAGGTTTTCCATGCAGCCGTGGAAGTTCTTCCTCAAAAAGGTGCCAGGTTTACCGGGTAGAGGGATGCCTCCAAAACTCAGCTTTGATGAAGGGAAAACAGAAGAGGAAGACGTCTTAGCACTACATGCAGAGATGTATCTCATGTATGCTATTTTCATAAAAATATACAGTACATATAAAATTAAATTCACATTGAACCATCACAGTCTGAAAATACATGCACACACATATTCTCAGCAGTTGCTGCACGAACAGCTGAGCCGGTGATTCAGCAAGTGAGAAAACAACACCCACTCACTGGAACCAAACATACAGTGAAGAGCGACTGTGTGCACACAGTATTCTGGTCTGGGGCTGTTGTTCATGGTTTGGCGTATGTCCCTTTAGTTCCAACAAAGAGAGCACAAAGACCGGTCCTTAAAGAAAAGCGCTTTTTTTCAGATCTTTGGTGTGGAAGAACTTGGCTGGTCTGCACAAAGCTATCAAACACCTTCGGGATGAACCGGAACTGTGACTGCGAGCCAGACCTCATCACCCACCATCAGTGTTGGACCGCGCTAATGCTCTCGCGGCTGAATGGAAGCTGCAGCCAGGTTCCAAAAATCTTTTTGAAAGCCTTCCCAGAAGATTGGAGACTGTTAGAGCCGCAGATTAATGCCTCATTTTGGAATAGCGGTTGGTCTAATGCTCGGGTGTCCACATACAGTCGGTCAACCCGGGAGTGTTGAAAGTATCTATCTTGTGTTTCAACACTGGCTGCAGTTAGAACGGCATCTTTGAAGGTGATCTTTTTTAGGTATTAACTCCTAGCTTTCCATTCTCACATGGCACATATGCAGTTCATAATAATGGCAACAGATTTACCGTAAGCAATTCTTAGTAATTTTTTGAACAATGGGTTCTTGATTTCAGAAAGAAAGCAGCTGGCTTCTAATTACTAGCCAGACATATTTTATCAGCTCTAATCTCTATAAACAGACAACGGGACAAGATTCTGGTATCGTGTTCTGGTTTCCCTTTGTAGTCTGAGTAGTATTGACCAATCAACGTTGGAGCAGGCTTTGGTTGAATGCAGGTAAACAGTCCGTGTGGGGAGCAAAAGAGGCGGAACGCATTGGCTGAAATGCAATCTGGGAACCCACCGGCTATCGTCGGACGATGATTTAGCTTTGTGAAACAATCCCGTCGTACACACACAACTCCAGTCTTGCATCTCAAGTTGCTAATCGGACTGTAAACAATGAGCGGCGCACAGAAAAGGAAGTCTTGGCCCAGATATCCGCTGACCCCCAGGGAACCCCAGAAATATTGCGTCAAATACCGACGCTTTGTGACGCCCCTCGCCGTGTGATGCAGATGCACACCGGGCTTAAGTTTCCTTTTCAAGCCCAACCATGAGGCTTTTACCTAAACCTAACAAACAGGTTTTGTTGCTTAAGCAAGTATTTTTTGTTTAATTCACAACGTTAACCAAGTGTTTACTGCGAGCGAAAAGTGACGCCGAGGGGTCTGACAAAGCGTCGGTATGTGACGAGCTGGGATGAGAACGTGTTGGAAATACAGCCCCTTACAGCCAGAGGCTTATCCGTCGTCAGATCGATAGCTAATTAAGATTAGCTCCCTGAGATGGTTGGAAATAAAGTCTCAGGCTGATTCATTTTAAAAGGAAAACCCTGTGAAAGTGTTAAATATGCACTTGATGGCTACATAATTATACTGTATGCCTAGTTGTGGTTGCTAAACTATGATTGGGCAATCGCTGTCCAGGGGTGAGGGGTTTAGTGACCAATCCATCTCTTTAAATATAGTTTGAATATGTTTAGAATATTCTGGAATAACTAATAATAAAGTTTCCACAGCATTCAGTGTGAAGTTACACAATGCAAAAGTAGAGGTTGAAAGTCCTCTCGGCAGTCGGTTATTCCTTTGAGACAACAAAAATAACTCGTCTCTGCTACATTTCTGTTCCTCTCTTTTCTATCATTCATTACGGAGACGTCATTTCAAAACATGCCTCTTCCCAGGGGCTTACAGTACATAGACTAGACTCTGTTTACTATCCTACTCCGAGGCTCATTACTAACTCCACTGCTTCATCACTATGTTATTAACAACACGGTTGTTTGGCCCTCGCAGGATAAATTCATTACGAGATATATTCAAAGCTGCAGTTATGTAATTGAATCATCCCGTGGACTCACCTCGTAGTCCACCTCCAGCGAGTGTCCTTCTCCTTTGGTTTGGAAGTGCTGTGTGTGGGAGTCCACTGTGAGGTTGACCTGCTTGTTGAAGCGCTCTATGTGAACGGAGTGCCACTGTTGGTCATCCAGCAGACTGCCCACGGTAACGGCAACGCGGCCGCTGCTGAACCTCAGGCGGCTGTCGTCTGCACAAACACAAAGGAGACAGCAGGACCGCAGTGAGCAGCGGTACATCTTCCACAGTGAATGTGTGAGGGGCAGACAGGCTGAGCTCAGGTCTAAAGACATATATACAAACAATAGTGTCCTATTCATTCACTCAGATGATGTATACTAGAATAGATTGGTTTGAAGTAGGGCTACATGATAATGGCTAAAATGATAATCGTGATTATGTTTTTTTTTTATCGATACCGAGATTACAATTATTAATTGATTTTAGGGACAAAATATTTTTATTGCAATTTCTACTTTCACTTCCATGTTGTGCTACATTCCTGTGAATGTACAAATTAGGGCTGCAAGATGTTGGAAAGAACTGACATACAGATATATTCCTAAATTTGCAGGCTACATTTTAAAGTTAAATGCATCAATCTGGAGCACTTTGAGAGCAAAATTACAAGGCTAGATCTGCGAATAGCTTTGTGCTTCTGTAAACAATTTAATCATAAACACAGTGGTTGTATAGATATGAATGGTGATGACGGCAAAAAAGTCACACGGGATGACAGCTCTCCAAAAGCGAAGCGAAAACATCTTGATTGTCGGCTGGTGGGAGGCTGTTAGTTTAGGAAGCGCTGGATTTGATATGCAGCAGAGTTTTCAATGAGCAAAGCACACATTTTAAACCATTTTAATATTAGATTAATTCTGCAGCCCTAGTTTGAAGGTACTATGTGCTGCTTGAATGGTTATTTGGACAACGAATTACTCTGTAAACAGAAAAATAACCAATTAGCATTCTGGAAATCAAGTGATTGTTGAATGTTATTTTTCCACTACAAATGCTGGTTTAAACTTTTATATTGTGACAGTTTTTTTATTATTTCTTTTTCATATTATTGTGGATCAAATGCATTTGCCTGGAAAACGACAACTTGAAGTTACTCATGCCTCTTTGTACATCCTATACTTCCTCTATATACTTTTGGCCTGACAAATTCAGCAATTCGAAGACATAACTTTGGTCTTTTGGTATGTTGTGGAAAAACTCTGAGGTGGAACTGAGGTGAGATGTACAAATGACAACCACCACCTTGCCGTGATACCTCTCGATCGTGACTGAGAGACGAAATTCTTGAGGGAATGAAAAATAGATTTTTGAGAGAGAGAGAGAGAGAGAGAGGGAGAGAGAGGGAGAGAGGCTGGGAAAGCGCAGTTCACCTAAGTTGAGGTAGAGGTCCAATCTTCCTCGGTGAAGCTCCAGGGTGATGTAATCTCCTCTCTGGCCCTCTCCGTGCAGTAAAACACCCTCGGCCTGATGGCTCTTGAAGCGCAGAGAGATCACGTCCTTCACCGTCGACATGGACTTCTGGTTGAACCGATACAGCAGAGAGCTTCTGCCGTCAAAGTCTGCCACGTATGACTCTGAAAGAGAAACACAGTAACTCTTGAATCAGACTTGCTTTATCGCCTGACAGCTGCTCTTATTTGTTCATGAAATACAGTTCTGTTGTACAAACACCTGATTCTAAGTCTGGCTTTTAATGTGTGCTTTTATTTGCTGTTCTTGGGATTTTTCTATTTGTGATTGTCACTTTTAAATGCTGTTCATGGAAAGCACTTTGTGCTCCCAGCTTGAAAAGTGCTATACAAATAAAGTTATTCATTATTATTAATTATTACACGGCTTTGTTGAATACTCGATTCTGTTAATCACAGCGTTCTGTGGTCTGTTATTTCTTTATAACAGACCGTTGCTATGAATAACAGAGCGTTGCTATGGACGCAGTTCAGATGTCGGACTCTGGAGGAACGATTTTGTGTGAAATTATTGATATCTTCAGTAAGTAGCCGTGTAATAAGCGGGATAATGTGCAGCGAGCCGGTCATTGTTGTGAAAGAAACCCCTTCAGGGCGATGAGAGACCACTCCGTGTCAGGGTGCAACATCGCCCTGCCGTGGTTTATTTCACAACAATGACCTGCTCGCTGCACATTATCCCTTACTCAGTGTTGCACACTGTTCTTTCAAAGAATTAAAAGAAAAAATGTTGTGCATGCTTGTAAAATTCGTATTATTTGGTAACACCCATGTCTATAATGCATTATAAACATACCTATAATGCATCATAATCCATTTACCCCCATGTATAATTATAGATTAGAGCACTCCTAAATATTCATAATGCTTTATAACAATAACCATAACACAATATAAAGCATTTTATAATGACTATAAAGGTCAAGTATCATAATACTTATTAATTGCTCGTCTGACGGTTTTTGCTAAGATCATAGTATATTATAATTCACATTGTTGTAATACATTATAGTCTTTTGTATAATACAGTATAATGTGCTTATAAGTTACTGTAAGCATTATTTGTTTTAAGTAAAGCAAAAATTTGTTTTACGATGTTTTGTGTGTTGTTCTTGCATAGATTTAATGCTATGTTTCACTTGACTTAAAGCAAACAATGACCACTTAAAGTGATTTATACTACAATATAATGCATTATAAAGAAGATTATGATGTATTACAACTATGGGAATTATAATACACTATGATCCTTGCAAAAAAAACATCAATGAGTGACCAGCAATTGAAGTGTTATGATGCTTGACTTTATAAGTCATTATAAAATGCTTTATAATGTGTTATGATTATTATTATAAAGCATTATGAATATGTATGAGTACTTATAACTATGATTATACAGTGCTATAAGCATTAGAATTGTTCATAACGCCTTATAAACTTGTCCATCTTAGAAAGTGTTTTTTTTTGTCACGATCTGGAAAATTGCTCTCACAATCTATTCTGTATCGATTTATGAGCTGAATGCATCTCCTTCATTTTCCAAATAATCTGCCATTTCATTTCACTATTAACTGTTAATGACTTAATCACATGCATGTTAAAACACAAGACAATCCCCGACGGTAAATAACAACTGTTTATTGTGTTTCTAAGGGGGCAAAGAGTAGCTGCATTAAGAAGACTGTGTTGAAGATGTAATCTAACATGAGATGGATTGATTTGTTTTGCTATCGATCACATTGACGTTAGCTGCAAGATTTAGTGCCGGTTGTAACGATTCCTTGGGGATCAATCCGACTGACCGCCCCTGGGAAAATGACATTTAATTTAAGGCATTACATAACCACTAGCTGTAACAATATGTATTATTATTATTATTATAATTTAACACAACAATAATCAACATATTTAAGTAGCAGTGTGCACAGTTTAAACCAGGTAACTGCACAGGCTTATTGTTCTGTATACAGGCAGCTCTGTTATGCAGCAATCTGAGTGAGGAAGGATAAAAGTACTGAACCCAAACCAGCTACCTCCCCGTCAACATGCTGAGGATCTCTACTCCACTCTCCCTGTTTCGCTCTCATCATTCATTTACAATTGATTTCAGGGAGTTCTGCAGCACAGATTTGAGATCAGTGGCATTCACAGTGTCACCTCTATATAATCCTGCTTCAACAGAGACGCTCCTGCATACATTATAATGCAGCAGAAAGACCTGCATGGAGATGTAACCTTTCTCAGTCTTGGCAGATTAGTAGTTTCTGTAAGTTAAGTCATGCATCAGCTATATTATAATTCATTTGGTATTTTCAGTAGTTTATAAGCAGAGCCACATTATATTGACCAGTGGAGGAACACGGAGAACACGAGGCAGCATCGGTTTTATACCTGCTCATCCTAACATGAATACACTTGGCCACTGTGTGTGGTGGCTGGGCATCATAAAAGTGATTACTGTGGGATATTCTGACAGTGTTTCACAGTGCATTAATCCAGCGGCTCATCTAGTTAGTGCTGCTTCACAATGCGTGGGAGAGGTGTGTCAGTGAATCCTCATTACATGTATTTTTATAGCGGATTGCTCTGGATATATAAATGTTACTTTGTGTCCTTTTATCGTGCACTGTACAGAGCACAAGTAGGGAATTATTCTAATGTAGTATTTTACTGTTAAATCTTTTAAGACAATAATTGAATTATGTTCTTTGGAGAATTCTTAAGGTGATTAATTGTCGTCATGACGCGAGGCATTGAAGAGATAGTTTGGATGTTTTGGAGTGGGGTTGTATGAGGTACTTCATGGCAACAGGAGTTGATTGTGTTGCCAAGGCAGTTTATTCACTACCTTAATCCTGTCTGGTCTCATGTGGCATTAGTCTGTAATCTGATACCTAGAAGACAACAGGTGTAAGGGAAAGGACTAAGAAATCAACGCCACCACCCCCTCCAATAACATCCAATAATAGAGTGGTGCAGGGATGACGTATTTTTGTAGGCCAATCAGGAAACATCTAGCATCGTCCTGGTTCCTTCGACAAAAAGCCAATGGGATTTTTTCACTGGGTTTTGGATTATTGCAGAAAATAAACTCTGTGGCAAACAAACGTTTATGATACTTACACGATTTGTTCCATAAGATAATCTCCACTAATGAACACCACTTTTATGATTTTTGAAGTGCAAATGTAATCGCCAGAAGTATAAAGCTAATGTTAGGCTATAGATGAACTACACCACGGTCGCATGAGCGTGAGTTTAAACAACGAGGCTGTAAAGATGAACTAGTGATAGCATGCTGACGTTTAGTAATCTCATTTAGCCACTTGTTAACAACAAACTTTTTTAAGACGTATAAAAGATTCAACATTCACGAGTGGGATATTTACTGACGGATTTTATATCGTAGAACAAAACGTTAAAATCTCTGCAGCTTGTGTTACCCACAGACCTTATCTCAGGCTTCTAACTAAGAACCCACTGACTTCCAGACGAGGGAACCGGAAGTGCTAAAATGCTAACTCATTTCCAGGTTTTAGGACTCAATCCTGTAACAAAAGAAACCTGAACATCTGGATGTGAAGGCCCAGATGAGATCCAAACTCGTCAGGAAGTTGGTGGCATGAACGAATTGGTCCTGAACACCAAAACCAGGCTACGGTTTGGGATGTCTGAACCATGTTTGAAGTGGGGAAGTTAGCACAGACTCTAAATATAGCGTACACTTAAACCGATTTTTTAGGTGTCTAAAATCTGTTTTGCTGCTGCCCCCGTCCATAGCAGTACATCGCTTTGCTCCTGTGCTGCTACTCCTGTCTGTTTCTCCAAAGTGGGGGCGTGTTGACCGTCATCTACTGTAGGTAATACACTGACTATGGAGAAGTACTTCATACAACCCCACTGAGACACCAGAACTATCCCTTTAAGGGCAACACACGCTGGTGGTATGTCATGCACTTTATCCAGCGCTGTGTTGCCGCGGCCTGCTCACAGGTTGATGCTCCACAAAAGCAGCAGTCACCACATACGTTCCCAGGATTGGCACATCCCAGCTACCGTCCCTTGATTACTTCTGTGTCTCTAAGGCACATCTGCTGTGTGTGTCTCTACTTGAAGCTAGCCAGCGGGTGTTCCTTTCTCCTTATGTGGTACACCTTTTTCTGTCCTGGCAGAGAGCAATGACTCAGCGATATGAAGCATATTATCCTGACATAACAAGTATTTAAGTTGTGACAACCGTGAGACAGGAAGATAAGTAATTATGATTTTGGTTTTAATTGGCTGGCATGAGTGAAAGCGCTAACAATGTCAATATTAGTATGAGCAATGTAAGGGCGTGCGCTGCACTGGCCATGCTTTATATTATCTGTCTCCGCTTTGTGTTTTTGTAGCTACATAAAATGTTTTCAGTCTGCGTTTTCAATATAATATTCCCTGGCTGTCGGGTTTCTGATTAGTCGTTTCACTGCTGTCTGGAGTATCAAACAGCGTGTTAAAACCAAGTGAAGAGAAAATGGCCCTCATTACTCTCCATCAAGAGAGTGGAGCTGCAAAGCCAGATGTATAAATGAACAAAGATCCTTCTAGGTGGTGTGAAGCACTGAGGTTTTGATGTGTAGACGGAGTGCTTTCACAGTGTGTGTTACTCACTGTAGGAGCAGCCGTACACCTCCACTCTGAGGCCCATCCAGCCGCTGGGGTTCCAGTCGAGAGGGACGAAACGCAGGAAACGCGTCCTCACTGGGTGGGACAGCTTGTTCTGGACGACGGCCTCCGAATTCACATTCCCAACGAATCTCTGCAGGACCACGGAGGGACAACAAAAACAAAATGACCTCAGATACAAAGTGAATAGTAATATTTTCACCTGTCTGTTATTTAGCTGAATACTTGAAATATAATAAAAAATCTAAATCCTTGAACAGCACAGACAACAACAAAGTGCTGACAAGGCGAAGCCAAGGGCAATGTCTTCTTCCTATCCTTGAACATACTATTTGATGTAAAGTGATAAGAATCATCGTGTGGTGTGGAAATATGAGAATATCCGTTCGAGCAGGTCCATGTGAGAAGGAGGAAAATTCACCAGCGAGGCAGCCGGGGGCAATAAGGGCTCTCGCTTTGTGTTTTCTCCCTGCAGAGCTAGAAACAAAAACCTCTGAGTACAATTGTGAGATGTCATTCTTCTTTTTCTATTCCACCCCTCCTCTACTTTCACTCTGCACCAGACAAAGCCAGGGGACATAAACAAAGGAACAGAGAGAGATGGAGTCAGAAACAGAGACAAACAACCTCTCCTCTCAAATGACTGATTACCAGCTCCTTCATAACCGATTCTAGGCAGGTGACATATCAGATCGCTAAGTACTCCTACTATAAAGAACCAAAAATATAGATCATTGACAGCGGAGCTCCGGGCTTTTGTGGACAGTTCAACACAGTCAGACAAGGCCAATAATTCAACTTTCCGCAACAGCAGAGACGCAATTACCAGCGGCACACACGACCGTCCGATGCTTTCAGAGCACCGCAAAGCAGAAGCATCATTAAATGCACCAGGATGCTGCTTCTTGGTAGATAATCAAGGCAACAGTGCGACTGTTAAGGCTGTTATTGTGATTTATGCCACCGCTTTCCCATTTTGAGCCATTTACTGAGCGGAGCCTCGTGGCTGAATCTTAACACGCGTACGAGCCCGGCTTATTTACACATGCACAGTAATTCACGTCTGCACAGGAGGGATTAACAAATGGCGCTGGGGCTTATACATTCGGTCAAAGCAAAATGTATTACTTCAGCACTGCAAAGAGCTTTCAGAGCAAACGGAATATGAGAAAACACATTGGCCTTGAAAAAAACCCAAAACACAGCATGCATATTCACGACACTTTTTCTTATTCACGAAAATGCTTTCAACCAAAAAAATCAAATGTAGCCATCAGTGAAAGCTGCGGTGTTTGTCATACAGAGCTCTAACCGTGACCTTGTTATTTCCAGGCTTTGTGTGACACACTGCGGCAGAACACTATTTGATTGTTCCGCATTCAAAAGCTGTAATCTAAATCCTCTCAAAATGGGACTTCAAATCTCAAAAAATATATATTCATGACAGATAAGATAAGCGACAATCAAAAGAAAAATAAAACAAAGTTGGGAATAAAGACACTAAAGACTGTGTGGTTTGATGTCGTTTGACTGGCAGCGCTGGCAACATAAGCACCGACTGTCATACACTCTGCTTTAAATCAAGTCAAAGTAAAGTCAGGCTTTATTTGTATTTCACATTTGAAAAACAACCTGAGTTGACCGAAGTGCTGAACCAGCACAAAATACAAAGCAAACAGAGGAAAACAATAAACATAATGTGCACATAATAGTAGTGAAAGAACAGCAGCACAAAAGAAGATGAAGTCAAGGTGTCAAGCTCGACTCAATCAGCAGCGACTTCAATGATTCTGTAGTCTGAGCAGTTTTTTTTTTTAATGAATAGGTGGCTGTTCCAGAGATTATGCGCAGCAATCACAAAGGCTCGGTCGCTGCTGCTTTTGTGTCTAGTTATGGGAAATCCAGGAAGATAAAGATGCAAGAGTTCTGCTAATTAAGGTGGCACCAGCCCACTTAAAACCTTGAAGGGGACCTATAATGCTTTTGTGCTTTTTTCCCCTTTCCTCTAGTGTGTTATATCGTTTTTTTGTGCATGTAAAAGGTCTGCAAGAAAGAGAGAAACACTGCTACTGAACTGCCTGAAACGCCGCGCTTCAAGTCCTGCTTTTTCTTCCGTAACGTGGTGATGTCACCAAGTAACGCATTTGCATAATACCGACAGAGGGTGAAAAGAGGTGCCGCAGCACAGCCGATATGAGAAATATTAAGCCTTTTTTTGAACATTAAAGCATGTAAACATGTTCTAGTAGAAACCCAAAATACAAGTATGAACCTGAAAATAAGCATAATAGGTCCTCTTTAAAAAAAAGCAGTAAATGATGCTAAACTCTGATTGGAAACACATGACATCATCTTTTTCCAATGGAGCCCCGCCCACTTCAAACCAGTGTGAAAAGCAACGACAAAGAACAGAAATACAAAAATCCCTCCGGTGAAATAACCAGAACTGATGTAACTTTGGCAGAAGAATGTGTGTGCATGTAGGACGTACTGTATAGTGTATGGTATATGTCTGGTATATGTCTGGTATGCAGCTTGTGAAACTCTGCTTCCTCTTATTTTTGTTATAATCATTAACCCCGTCTTTCCACTCGACTCCCAGCTGAATGTCTGGAAAATGTAATGAACCAAACAAACTCTGATTAAGGCTGCACTGCAGTCATTCTGGCTGTTCATTAGTGAACAACACTCAGACACGTCAGCGGCATGAGTTATTAGTATTCAAGAGCCATACTACTACGAGAACGCCACTGAGGCTGTCCTGAGTATGACGTTTGTTTTCGTTTCCTCGCTGGAAAACTTGCAACAGAACATCCTGTGTGTTCCAACTGGGAGATGAAGTCAAGTCTCTGAATAAAGGCCTGAGGGTGCAGAAGATTTTTCCAAAGGTCCACAGGACCGAGGGCGCTCCTTGTCCACATAAACAATCCTAACCCCGTCGTGACTTCATTATTTCTATTTATGCTCCTGTCACTGTGGAACAGTCTCCCTCCCCATTCATTAAGACTCTTTACTCTTCCTCTCCAGTGATGAGCTCCCTCGTGTCACTTTTCCTTTGTGTTGCACACAGCACAGACGCATAAGTTTATTTTAATCAATTCACTGGGGGATAAATCCTGCTGCCGGCGATGAATGCAGTATGCTCCAAAAGGTCATTGGCCAGTTAAACAGCCTAAGGGAACCCATAGTGAGGACATAACTGCGAGTATGTGACCTTGCCATGAGTGAAAGTGCTACAACAATACCTGACCGCCAGCCAGTCAGCCAGAGGTCCCCTGATCAGCATCAACGAGGCCTTAGATACGTCTTCATTATATCAGCAAGTAGCAGAGGATGCATTTTCTGTTTGTGTCAACAACAAAAATGTCTATTGAGTCACATTTTAGGTTAAGGTTTGATTAAGATAGTTAAAGTTATCTCAAGGTACTGAAGAGTCTAGAGCCACACTAGCAGCCCTGTGAGGCTGCACAGTGATGCTTAGAGCTCATCAGCATGGCAACTGTCACGAGAGCTGTGCAGGGTGCTGATCCCGGAACCGTCTTATATTCACCAGTGGGCTCAATCCTGCTAGTGGGGAGTAACAGGCAATAGTTTGCTTTGATCAGCATCATTATTTGCCTCACCTTTTCATCTATATATCTATATCTATATTACATACCATGCACTACATACCCAATATGTGTACTGTTGTTCAACATACTTCTGTGTGAATAAAGAGTAGTATGTATCTTTTCGGACACACTGAGCAGTAATTAACATTATCCCTTCCTGAGAGCCTCCTTACAGATTGGAGATGTGTAACCATGGTAACCCATGCCAACCCAATGTGTCCAAAATGACAGTTTGTGAGAATCAAAGTCGGAAATAATTTAAAATATATATATTACAACTGAGAGAAATCCTGATGGTACGTGTCCACAGGGGCGTTTTTTTATCACGAGGGATCGTCTCGCTTCCCAGCATTGGATGCTTGATGGGCTGCCACTTGACACTCGGCACCTGATTGGACGAATGCTTTCCCTCGTGGGCTGCTGCTCCCAGCTTTCAAACCCAGAACCAACATGGCAGCTCGTTTGAAACTTTATTCTCTTATATCACGAAAATAGTTTGCCGAAATGTGTTTCTGAAAACATTTTATGCAAGAAATAAGCTGTGCAGTTGATGAATCTGTCTTTATTTTGGATCGACAGCGCTTAGTTTAAACGTTTCTCGAGAGTTTCCAGAGGCGTCGAATCGCACTGTTGCACTACCAGAATGCATTGCATAGCTGCATGGAAAGGACGGAGGCTGTGGACATGTACCATAAGTGGAATCTATACTTACACTTAAATTGAAGCGTTACTAACGTTAAAGAGCCATCCGTCAACGTCTGTCATGATTGTTGTCGTCATTACCGTATTGTAATATTTCACCAGAAATAGTATGCATTTGTGCACTATTGGTTTCATACTAAGGTTTCAGACATACTAAAAGATCCCACATACTGTTTTAGCTTTATCTTACAGTAGTTTAGGGTGTCCTTGAACATCTGTACAAAAGTTTACGGCAAGATTGTCAAGATTTTTCACTCAAAACCTTAAATATGAATCTCACGGTGGCGCTAAGTGAAAAGTCAGGATCATCAAAGTCGGTAGGATTCAGCCACACGGTGACCAACAGATTGTTTGAATTTCCCGAGAGGTCAGGCTGTATTATACTGAAAGTGCAATTGTGATACAAGATACAATTACTCCGATAAAATCAGCAATCATGCAAACCCATTTTAATCCTTGTTAGATCCCCATCTACCTGAACAGCTAACAAGCATGGAAATGAATGTAGAACTTCCCCCCTCCCCTTAACCAGCAAGAATTTGTTTCACACGTTTATTCACGGCTGCATTAAAAATAGATTCCTGAATAAGGCTTTTCAAGGATAATGAAGGTAATCTGGAACCCCCTGCTACTAGAATACATTCCTCTTCCCACATAGGAATATTTGCAAAGAGCGTGCAGCTAATTCACCATGGAGTAGATTGCAAATATTATACAGGGAATTAGGTTAAAGTGGGATTTAAAGAGTTTACTTTAAAAGTACCATCAAGCAAAAAACTATTTTTTTTTCATATAAGGAAAGACGTTCAAGAATGTCACAGCACGAGCTGATAAAAGTCCACATTTCATCTCCTAAAAGCTCCGACATAAGTCAAGTTTCACAGACTTTCTCCCCCGTCTTTCGCTAATTAGCTTATTATCAGCTTGTGCCATCATGTCCTCTCACATGTTCCTCTTGTACTTTATAATGCTCTGTTTACTCAGAGTGCTCCCGCAGACAGGAGACTGTTTGCAGGAACATACGGTGATGTCGACACTGTTATTGAGGTCAGGCGAGTGAGTCATTAAAGTTAAACGAAGGAAAAGTAAAGTTTGTAATGTTTGCACAAGAAGAAGAGGTTATATTCATGTATGTTCTACCACACAAAGCCTATATGTGAATATAAGTGTTTTTCAATACCTAGTGGTGGAGCTTAAGGATGAAGATGTCCTTCCAACACTTTGATCCAGAGTGAGATGTGTCCATGGATACTGTCCAGATTACCATAATATTTGGTATGAATATTAACGGCCCTCGGAGAATGGCTGTCGTTGATCTTGGCGACTTTTTCCCTAGAGCCATCATCAGGGAGAATTTTGCACACAAAATATCTAATAATCTATGAAGAAGAACTTTCTCTAGCGCCACCCTCAGGTCAAATGTAATATGATTATGCTATATATCATATTTTATGCCAGACTACTTGAAAGGAAAACAGCAAACGGACCAGTGTTTGTTTGTTCCTTACAGTCTCATTTATAAACACGGCAGCATCGAGGAGACGCCGGCAGGGTTGTCGACCTTTAACCTCTTTTTTTTTTTACATATAGAGCTCATTTTTCCACGGAGATAATTTGGCTCGGTATTAGCGAAGAATGGCTGAGAGCTAGCAGTCATATCAGCAGCTGCTGCTCTCTCATTAGTCTCCCTCAGTTCGGTTTCTGGCAGCGAGCCGTTACCTTTGAGCTTCACTTGTTAAAATGCCAGACGGATGTGAGTAAGTATCAGCCAAAGGTCTTGGTGAACGCTGTAGTTAGTCAGCCTGAGTGCGAGTTTCAGAATAAGAGATTTCTGACTAATTGGCTGACATTCATCTTGCACTATATAAATTATACTATAAATCCAAGTTCACATGAACACCAAAGAAGAGACGGGAGGCGTGGAGGTTTAAATTGTCTTCGTGAGCGTGCATTAAACACACATCAGGAAATATAAAGCTCAGTCACGCCTGGTTTTAATGCTCGCCAAGTTTGGGAGGAAGACGCCCGTTTTGACTGGTACGATGTGTGCCGGGGTTCAGAGCTATATTAATTTTAATATGTGAAATAAGTACAGCACTCTCTCTGTTCTCTCTCTCTCGTGGGTCACTTACAAAAGGTGACTGCTGCAGGCCATGTTGGTAATATCTATACATAATGTCTCGTCTTCTCTGCACAGCAGCTTTATTTCCCTTGTCAGAAATAACGATATGAGGACTGACTGGATGGCACATAAACGTCTCCGTGAACTTCACTCTGGGGAAACTGCACACTTTCTATTTATTTTTTTGGCACCAATTCAAAACTGAGTTATGATACTTTGTTCTTGTTTACATAAACATATTAATCTCTGGTTAAATATCTAAAATGACAAACAAAAAAAAAACACGCAACGCTTTTTGCCAGATGGTACATGAAATCTGGTCGGAGGCATTAGCAGACTAAGCTGCTGCTTAAGGCCCCGCGCCCATCAGGGGCCCACAAAATGGGCCATTTACACATATGAAAAGCTTTGCTCATAATTTAAGTGTTTAAGTACTATTTGTTGTTATATTTCAATCCCTCCATAATAATAAGGGAAATGTATTTGTTTAAGTGATTACTATTGAAGTTGTTCTTCACATTTGCAAAGTTAGTTGTGTTGGAGAGAAATGGAAACTCATCGTAGGATGACTTGTTGTTAAAAAATGCTGGGTAGTTTTCTAAAAAAAGCTTTGTTGGGGACTATTTTCAGCCTTGGATAACACATTCAGCGCGTTAGTGACAGTAACAGCGTGAAAGTTTGACAGAGCTTGTGGAGGGGGATTCTGACTCGACTTCAAAAGAGCTAGACCTGTTTCAGAGTTAGAACTGTCTTATTAAACTTTGTGATGTTTTATTTCATCTCCTAGATTTCACTAGATGGAGGAAGATACATTTAAAAAACAGCACACAACACTAAGACATAATGTACAGCCTCACATCTCTGCGCTCTTTTTCACTTCAACACAATGAAAAAAACGAGCCCTTTGCAGCAGTGACATGCCAGTGGGCAACTACGCACTCTGCTAATTAGACTGCCAAGTATAAAAAAAACTCACATAAAAACCATTTAACATCTTGTCAGCAGCCTTTGACGTAACTGGGACAAACACAATAAAGGATTAATAACGTGTGCCGACATCAGGCTATTTTCTTAGACCTGGAGTCCGTGCACAGGCTGGTGTAACAAGTTGTGACATTACATGGAGGGCTAAAAAAAAAAAAAAAAGCTGTATAATTGTGTTGACACCAGACACTTCCCACACCTTGAAATGTGTCAGAAAGAGTGAGAGGATGTGTTATCTGACTTTGACTTGTAATGTCATCAATAAATAGCTCCACAGCAAACGTGGAGGAGTGATGATGTCTCACACGACAGAGGTAAATGTAGTTCTTACAGTCTTAGATTGATAAACTCCCACCCTCAGCTGTGTGCGTTAAATATGGAGCGATTAGCCACAAGAAGCAGGAGGAAACAGTTAGTGTGGCTTAGATATATACTGTATGTGCATGATATTATGCATGAGTATATGACTGCTTTGTTTTTAGCTTGAGGGTTTCTTTAAAGGTTAAGTAATGGTCACAGTCCCTGATATGTGCTGGTAATTCGTTTCAGGAATGTGTGCCTCTAACAGACACCATCATTTGACTAAATTTATTTCTACGCCTAGGTACATTACAGTCTCCCATAGTCTGTGCTCTGCTTTTTAACATATTACTGTGTTTATTCTGGATAAAATGGTGTGGGGTGTGCCCATTTAAAACCTTAAATGGCACCCATGAAAGTTTGGTAACTGTCAATGTTTAAAATGTTGTACTTATTTTATTTATTTGTATTTAAAAGGGACCATGTACAGTTTAAATGTCTCCATTTGATGCACCGTACCAGATTATAGCTTTAAGCTAATTCACATCTGTAGTCCCTTAGCAGGTCAAAACAAAGACACATACTGCAGAGTCACACAAGAAAGAACATACAAAACACACAATACACAGCTGCACACTATAGCACATCACAAAGAATGCTTGTCAAGTAAAAGCAAGTGATGAAGACCACGGAGTAGAATTAGAGATCAGTGAGTACGGAGCTGAGCAGCTTTCAACAGACGTTTTAAGTTGGCTTTGAAAGTGCTGATAGAGCTGCAGCTCCTCACATCGTCAGGCAGGGTGTTCCACTGATTTGTGGCCTTTACAGAAAAAGAAGATTACCCAAATGCAGTGCGGCGAAATAGTACGGTACAATGTTGCATAGAAGGTCTTCTTAAGGATCTTCGCTCTTATTTATGATATTGCAATAATTTGAATGAAAAGGTTTCCTGTCCAACATTTTGAGAGTCTTCTTGAAGAGAGACTTGATGGGTTTTAACGTGCTCACTGTTTTGACCAGGTTGTAAAACAATATGTTATGTGAGAAAATATCATTGTGTGCATATAAGCTTTTGCTGACTGTGAAGTAAGAAAGGGTCTTATATGATGGAAATTTGCCAGGTTGAACCAAAGAGATCTTTTTAATGTGTTCCTTGAATGTAAGATTGGAGTCAAAGACTATACCAAGATACTTAAAGGGGACATATCGTGCTCATTTTCAGGTTCATGCTTGTATTTTGGGTTTCCACTAGAACGTGTTTACATGCTTTAATGTTCAAAAAACACATGCTGTCTGTCTGGATATACCTGTATTCATGCTCTGTCTGAAACGCTCCGTTTTAATGCATTTCAACGGAATGGCAATGGAATGGCGTTGCTAGGCAACAGCTTGGATCCATGTTTACTTCCTGTCAGCTGATGTCATTCACATACACTACAACAGGAAACAAACTGGGACACATCTAGTATGTTACCGTTTAAAACTGTGAAATGGTCTAAATATTGTAGATTTGTGACATCACAAAAGGACAGGAATCCTAATGGCTTGTTTCAAACGCACAGTTTCTGAATATGGGTTTGTGTGTATTCCCGCAGTGTTTTGATACTTTCACAGTATTTATATATCACTTCAACCTGCTGTATAATATAAAAGACATGAAAACCTCACTTTTTACAATATGGGACCTTTAAATTATTCCACCAGGGTCCAAGGGTCCTTTACATGAAAAAAAATTGGTAATCACCAGCTTAAGCTGCAATCATGCTTTCCGCACAGACAAGAGCTGGCGTGGAATCATGACGAGGAAACGTTTGTATCTTTTATACTCCGCTGTGCGGACACTCGCGACCCTCGCGGATGTGGTAAGCATAAATCAAACTTTACAGTTTTGATTCTCCGCCGTAATTTCTCAAAATTCCCACTGGGCTTGAATCGGGTCTGCAACAATTTCCTTGTGTTTTTTTTTCTTCTGTTTGTTCTGCCGCGGTTTAAAAATAAAATGTGTGTTGACATAAAAACCATAACCCAGTCCCAACTCCCAATTAATTAATGAGAAACGTCCACCGTGATCTGCGTACTGTATGTAAGTATAAACCCTATATGTTTTGTTATTAGGTATTTTATTGTCTTCATTTTAATCTTATATGTTTTAACATTTGACTATTGTCTCATGGACTTTTTGCTGCTGTTCAAAAATCCGGTCACTCTGACAGCAGTTGCCTCCAACAGACTCCCGCCTCCCCTTAATGAGGAGAAATATTGCATATTTATGCATATTTATTTATAGTTTTTGAGATGTGCTGAACATTCGGTGTTGGAGATCAGAGTCACAAATGTCTGTTACCACACTGGAAAAAGTCTTTAGTTGACTTTAGCTTGTAATACATTTTTTAATATATTTTTATTTTTAGCTGTAGAGCTCGAGCAAAGAAATAGTCACGGCACAAATTGCCTGTAAAACCGCAAGTTGTCATTTCACATTTCGGTTAAGCTGCTATGGTGAGCTTTGAACAGAACCAGGCTAGTTTCCCCTCCCCTTTTCCCAGTCTTTATGCTAAGCTAAGAGAACTGAATCCCGGCTGTATCTTCTTTTGTAACTCTCGACAAGAAAGTATTTTCTTCCCGAAATGTCGACCCATTCCTTTAATCATAAATAGACAACAATAAAACTTTGTTTCTTCTGTATCTGAACATTTCTATTTTTGCATATTACTAGTCCTGCTAGCTACTTTCATTGGAAAAGAGTTGGCAACACTTAAAATCTAGCTTACTCTCGCTAGTTTCTCCAGAGAAACTAGACTACCAACCCAAGCTTTAATGGTATACAGCAAACCAGTGATGAATCCAAAGTCATACAGGAAGCTGATCAGATGAAACACCCGGACTCACCCCCACGCCGTCCTCATGCCTGTACTGTTTCCAGGCTCGGCCCGTGTCACTGTAGAGCAGGAGGTAACTGCTGACCCAGTCCCAGCTGTCGTAACGTCCCTGCGTGGCCACAGCCGTCACCTCCATCTGCTCCCTGAGGTCCACCTGGAGCCAGGGCTCTTGGTCGGTCACCATGGGAGACCAGCCTCCTGCTCCTGAACGAGAGCAGAGAAATACAGACAAAGCGGGGTCCATTAGACATCCATACTGTGGGCATCGATACAATGAACAGCGGATTGTTGTGGTTTATGCTAAGTTGCTACAAAGTGTATAACGTCTTGATGTAAGGCTTCAAGGTGAAGTTACACTCAGGCGAGACAGTGGAGGTCAGCCGCCTCACTTCTTGGAAAATAGCTGATTTGTTTTGAACTGTGCACAGCCGGGCTCGAGAACTTATAAAGAGCAGAATCCTTCTTGGTTGTCGTGTTAGCATCCACCAACTGCAGCTCAAATTAGGTTCTGATGACATATATGAGCTCTTAATATTCTTATCAACATGGGAGTGGACAAATATGCTGTTTTATGCAAATGTATGCATATATTTATTATTGAAAATCAATTTACAACACAAGACAATGACAGATATTGTCCAGAAACCCTCACAGGTACTGCATTTAGCATGTCAGTAAAGGGGAGACTCGTAGGTACCCATAGAACCCATTTTCATTCACACATCTGGAGGTCAGAGGTCAAGGGACCCCGCAGTATCTTCCCTCTAGCTTTAGAACTGAGCTCGGTACAACCTAAAAATCACAACTTGCGTTAATGTGTTGAAGAAATTAGTGCCGTTAAAATTAATTTGCGTTATTATCGCATTAACTTTGACAGCCCTAAATACATAATTGTTTGTGTTTTGTTGTCATTTATTTTTAATGTAATTATTTGTTTTTATTGGATGGTTGTCTACTGATGAGTTATTTTTTCTGCTTATTTTGTGTGCTTGTTGTTGTCATTTATTTTTGATTGTATATTTCAAAATGATGTTAGCTCAGCTTTCTTTTTTTCTCTCTTCCTTGTTATTGTTTTTCTCCTCAGGTTGAGGGGAGGTCCGTTGCATAAGCCCGAAGCCGCTGGCTTCTTGACCTCATTTCTTATTTTTCATTATCTGGATTTTATGAAGTCGTATGTGTGCGCGCAAATAAAAAGAAATAAAACAAAATGAAAAATAGTTGACCCACTTTATGGGAACAGACATGCGTCGCATATTTTGTAAATAGTTTGTTTCATTTTTTGGGTAAATAAAATAAAACCCTCGTTTTCATAAATCCGCCTGTGACTCCTCATGCCTGCCAGCTCGGTCCCTCACAGCCATTCTCATAAAAAGATTAAGTCACTTTCTTTGCCAAATAACAGTCACTGTATTTTTGCGGCATTATTCTGAAATGTGTAATTAAGTTTGAAACTTATTTCAGTCCACCAGTAATTACACACAGACATCACTTTCTCATCTCTTCATAATAATGAAACAGCGTCTGTCCGAACAGCGACATGTGGTAAATGCAGCCAGTCGTCATACCTCATTGCTACTTTGTCATTGCCTTCATAAACAGCCCATGTAATCATCACACTAATGGTTCATATGAGCAGTTTGTGGTAACTGCTGGTACAGCAGGTGGGTGGTGCGTATCTGAAGCATGTAGGAATTTTAAATCCATGCAAGAACATCGTCTCTCGTACTCACCGTCTCTTCTGTTGAGCTTGCCGTTGTGAGCAGCATAACTGAGTGAGGACTGAGAGGAGCTCTGAAAGGAGGATTCTGGCAACGTGGATGCCAGAGGACCATTGCAATTATCTGTGGAAGGAAAAAAACACATAGACAAACATTAACTTCAAAGTTTGTTTTTAATCTTTGAAGAATGGTTCGCCACACTTGGATTTCCTCATCCGACAGAAATAATATAAAATTCATTGTTGAGGAGTTAAACATGTTGGTTCAAAGTGCATCTTTACTTGTCGGTGGTAGAGTTTTAAAGCAAGAACTGGGGGAAAATAACAGGGCTGCCTCACTTATCCAGTTCTCAGATACCTCAAAGAGTCTATTAACCCATGCGGTGACCCTTGGAAATGGCACAGAAAACTCCACGGCTCCTTTTGTGCACATGTGTGCGTATGTGTGTGTTCTTTTTAATCCCACAGTGTGAGATTACATCACGTCCAACAGGCAGGAACAGATTAAGAGTCCAGTGATCTAAACCTGTCAGCTTCGTCTTTCCCCTGATCCAGCCTGCCCGCCACAATAAGAGCAGCGAGTCGAACAACAACAGCCTCTCAGCTGTTTGGCTTCACTTGAGTGCAGAGCTGCATTAAGGCCCGTATCTGAGCACATAATGAAAACTGGCACCGGCCTGATTACAATTATCCCCGTACTCCCTCCATCAGCGTGCGGTTTACTCCTCTGAGTGTGAGGGGCTTTTTGTTTTTGGATGCCACTTTACTCCGAGTTCAGATGGATTCGGAGCACATCTGGAGTGGCAATTGGCCATCCATCTGGTAGACAAGAGCACAGCAGAGTTGACAGCATGAGCTCGTTCTCCTTTTGGGCGTCCCACCGAATTTCGACTGACCTGATTTGACTGCTCTCAGATCGCTTGCCAAGAGATTTCTCTAATCCTGATTTCAAGTGTGACTAAAGTGGATCAAGCTGTTTAGTCCAAGACTCAAATGATGGCTGAGCCGCAGTTGCAGATGTTCATTGGAGGAATGAGAACAGCGGCATGCCATCTTAACACAGCACGACTGGAACCAGAGTTATTATGCAAGCACAGCACTCTTAATCTGTCAAAAGTCTCCCAAGTCCCACTTTTGATCCCTGGAGGATAACTCTCACTCTTCCTATCTCCTTTTAATCCATATCTACCCATCCTTTCTTTACGGTGCATCTCCGGTTGAAGAGCTGACAGAAGCCTGAACAAATGCTTTCGGTCCTTCATTCAATCCACCCGTTACAACAACAACAACAACAACGAGACCTTGACAGCTTAGAAAAGGTGCAAACGAAAAACATTTTGATGTCACAACTCAACACCTTCTCACTCACAACTCGTCAGATACGACAGCTTGTTCAGTGGTCGTACGCTTCAAAATATGATGCTCTAGGAACACATCTGGCGTCGTTTTGCACATATCAATTTCCACTTCCACTTAACATGCATAGTGTCTTTTCAAAATAAACTTCAGTTTTGACAGGAAAATACTTGGTTAGAGTTAAGTAAGCTTTGCTACGTTTGTTTGTTTTTTCTCTTCTACAATCTGAGCACATTTAAACAGAAAGACGAATAGCATTAAAAAACAACCTTGTTTCCCAGATGTTGGGCCCCATTCATCAATATCACTCACCTCCCCATTTAACACACACAACTGTACATATACAAACACACATGGACATATCCTCACCCCAGTAACAACCTCCATCTAATGCCAGTGCCACCAGTGCCCCCACCACCACACACCTTAATAGACGGTTCTCAAGCCCTGCCAGGTCCCTCCAGACTACAATAGCTGACACTTCTAAATATCTAACTCCTCATTTATTTATATATTTTTAATTCCTTCCTTATTATAACCATCTAGTTGTTATGACTATTATTTCCTCCTTTCTTTGGTTATGTTTTTTTTGTTATGTGTCATGTCAAGCTCTGAGCATCACCTTGTTTCTTGTCTTTTCTTGGGTATCTCTCCACTGTTCTTATCCTTGTTGTACTACATGTAAAGTCACTGCTGTTTGGTTTTTGCGCCAACATGAAAACAATTAAACAAAGGAAAAAGCAGCCTATGTTACGTATGCTATGTTGTAATTTTACTTTAAATAATTCAATGTTTACTTTTGGTTTCACGTGGGACATGACCATTGGTCTCCTGGGTGAAAGTACTGCGTTTTTGGACCCACCCATCCAACCCAACATTCTCCCAACGTGGACTTTATCGCTCTTTATACTATGTAACCTGACTTCCTCTTCTAATCTCGCCATAACTACGGCCACATAGAGCGTCATATTTTGACGCGTAGGGCCGCTGACCAAGCCGCCGTAGTAGACATGTTGGGAGTCGGGAGAACGGGCAGCACAACACATGTTCTCAAGTTGACAGGTGATGTGAGGTGCTCTGTGAGCTCAGAAAAAAGTTTCCCCAAGTGCAAAATATGCATCTTACAGACCCTGTTGTTGTTGACAGATTTGGTCTTGAGCCAAATGCTTGGCTGTCAATCAGGAAGACTTATGGATGGAGGATGATTTGCCTGCAAAGCTGCTCCTTGGCCTGTGGGATAAGTGAAATCCTCTGAAGCTGACTCACGATCTCTATGCAAGGCTCAGGGGCTTGAATCTTACAGCCAAATGAACCCAGACGTGCATCTGAATGCATGGACATAAACACATGCACGCAAGTGCATGCCGAGAGGGAACACTTAATCTCCTTTGAAATCATAAGTACACCAGCTGATATGAAGAGCTTTCAGTCACAGAAGTGCCAGGATGATGTTTTTTTGTCTGTATAGACCAACAGAAGGCCGGCACAGAAGTGTCATGTTGACACTCTTGGGTTTGCAGCCCACCAGAGGTTATCACTGATGCTGTTGGCGATAAAAAAAGAAAAATAGATTAAAAAGAGCAGCACCTGCACACTGACTCCAAGCTGCAAATTTATTTAGAAACCTGCAGTAGTTCCAACTGAAATCAAAATGTTGTTTATTTAAAGACGTGTGGTTTGGACTCAGTGGGTCATTAAAGGATGTTGCACTCAGCCCTAAGCTGATTGGTTCCTACTGCTCATGTAAATCTTTAATAACAGCTCACAGACATAGAGTTTAATTTCTAATAAAATCTAAATTTACCAAGTCATCCCCATGTTGAATTTGTTTTTTTTGGTTTTTTTTTAATCATTTTATCATTTTAATGCTGTCTTTGAAACATGTAAATGACAATTAGAATATATATAATCATTATAACCAATTGGTGATCTGTCTGGTATTTAATTTTAAAATGCTGTCTATTGTTTTTCCTCTCTTTGTTTCTTCATATATCTGTTTATTTGAGTCTTTTTTAGACCTTGTACCATGTGTGTTATAATAAAAATAAATAAATACATAGATTATTTGTTATATTTATGTATTTTAATTTCCAAAAAGATGAAGTACTGTAATGTCCAGTTGGGTACTGTAGATTTTAGCAAATGTTACTCACACAAGAGTAAGTAGTTATTAAGCAGCTATTGTGTAATTGTGGGCCGATACGATGTTTAAAATAAGAACTTGGCCGATAGCTGAAGCCGATGTTTTGTTGTTTAATTCGTTTTTGTTGTTATTTATTCCCCTTTTTTGCCAGGGAAACAAAGACATCTGCATTCTAAAAGAAATAGCTGAACTGTTTTAAAGTCATTGAGCATTCCATTACTCTTTGAATGAGCACAAATTCAATCAGAAAAAATATATATAAAGCAACCTTTTGATATAACCTTCTTCTACATGAAAAAGATTCTTTCTTTTGAAAAAGAACTGCTTCAAAAGCTCTTTTAGCTGCTATATAACTACCTACTCAATGAGGGACACAGTTCAGCACTTACATAGCCCAACAAAAACATTGCTTTTGTGAAACATAAATTAGATGTAATTAAATGTAAATGTAAAAGCAATTAGAAACATAGCTTTAACCTCTTGTGTGTTTCATACGGAATACAATGTTCTTGTCACTGATCATTCTCCGAGACCGTGTGAACTCCCACGCGGTCAAATGTTGGCATTTCTGCAAACCACGTATACGTTGAATGTGGACATTTTAAATACGGTCAGAGCAACCGTTAATGAAAGTTACTTGGTATAATGAGAGTAAAACAAGTGAGAGAGTCCACTAAGGATGGATGGCATGAAAAAACACAGGTCTTTCACCGAGGAAACCAAAACAATGAATTAAACTTTGGCTTTACGCTTGTTATGTAAAGTCTGCTGAGGCCGGGTGTTATTTATTTATAGTAGTTATGTTGATAAGTGATGTTGTTACATTATTATTTGAACACATATCGGGATCTTTTTTTCTAACCAAGTAGTTTTGTTGACGAAACCGAACCAATTGATTCACAGCGTTAACCACGTTGCATTGTGTGTTTCTGGAAGCGTGATGCGAGGCTGGTTATGGTTCCCTGTTATGTCTCCTCACACTTAATAAAAAAGAAAAAAAAGAACAAAGGATTTAATTGGTCAAACATTTATTTCCGCATGTGGAAATCCGCTGAAGTCATGGTCCGCCCGACTATTTTAACCCCTGCACGAATGTCCAGCAGGGGTGTGCAAACATTCGTAAGAACCCACAAAATCAGTTCTTACAAATTTTTCTGTGCACATTTTTCTGACGAAAATCTGTGCTCGATGTGACATGGCTTTTAGGACGACTAAAAGATTCCAACTCTCTTTCATCCCAAGCATTAATATGCTTAATAGCACTATAGCTGCACTTTTGTACATGTGTATCTGGTACGAATTTCAATTTCCCTGCTCTAGCTCTGTGTTTTATTGTGTTGATTTGTACATGAACCCTGCCTGCAAAACAATTTTCCACTAGTGGGGTACTAAGGTTTGAAAACTGCAAACAAAAAAAACAAAAAGACAAGGTGAATACTGGCCATTACCGATGTTCGTCCGATGAATCGGTGCTTCCCTGAGTGGTGCATTTGTTGGGGACTATTTTTAGCTACAGATTAAAACATTAATTGGTGCTCCAGTGAGTATTCACACCACTAGAACAGTGAATGTGTGATCAACTCAAAACACACAACAGTGCCTGCATTTACCGTAAGGAAGGAACATGTCACGCCGAGGCTCATTCATGTGTTTTCAACAGCAACAACAATGGCGCTCTATGGCACGGAGGGAATAAGCTACAGTGCATCAGGCTTGGCTACATGGACAATACGTGTTAGCAGGATCAATTCTTTGTTGGTTCTCGTCTTTTCATGGGATTTCTTGACAATAAAGAAAAAAAATATTGAATATTGCCAGCCTTATCCTTTAATGCTCTTTTTCAATGTCCTTGCACCATTTTCTATGCTTTGATTTTAAAAAGAAAAGATGTGTCCTCTTCTTAACCATTCATTCCCCGATGTATGACTGCAAACACATTTAGATTCAGAGCGAGCGTTCACTACTCTGCTCTCTGGCCCGTTAGAAGCTTTAATCAACAGCGGTGTCATTTGAAATGAAAATCTCTAATTAACTTCATACAAATATTTTTTTTTTTTTTAAAGTCAAGGACATGAGGCTTCTGAAAGTTGAAACATAAGTCGGGTTAAATTGAGATATCTGAAACTACCCACTGATCCACTTCATTGTCAGCTATGCATTATATTCAGTGAGGTATTTATATAGCGCATTTCAGTCTTTGATAGTGGCATTGACTCATCCATACTGTACATAAGGCCCTTTTTCCAATGCTCTCCTCTGCTCATTAGCAAGCCCGCCTTAACCTGAGTGCACAAACAGATGGTACTCCACAAAGAAATCAAACTCAATTATCACAACAAAGCGCCATTTGTAGTGTGCATTGGCTGGATATTTTAAGCTCTAGTTTCAGAGGCATAATCACACCTAGAAGACAACTACACGCCCCAAATCAAATCAACGCAGCTCACAAGATATGAGGAAGTTTCCTGTTGGATATCGAGTCTCAGGAAATGTACAAACAGTTGGGATATGAGGAAATGCCAAAGGGATTTCCTAAAAATAGAACCTGTAATAGAGCTAGTCCAAGGGTAGAGCGACGGAGGAGAGCAGACTTCTCAATCTGACCTGATCCTCTTCTCTGGCTGGATGTGATTAAAGTTACAGCTGCAAAATCAGACTGCAGCTCACACACTTATATCTCACAGTATTGTAGAAATTTAATGAACTCCCAAACCAAGCAATCGTGACGTCAACAGGTCTGAAATTGACACAGACAGTACGGTCTCTTCCTCACAGAGGTGTGCCTTACTGTGAGGTAGACAGAGACTGATTATTGGTTTACTGACTACTGGTGCAGATGTTTGACTTCTGTTGATTAATTAGAGGAAGTGATTTACATGTTGATAACTAGTGGTGGAATATACTGCAAGTGCGTGTATGCAGGTACTGCACTTTCTGAGATATTTGTACTAGAGCTGTCAGAGTTAACACGATAATAACGCGTTAACGCAAATTTAATTTCACTCATTTCTTTAACACATTAACGCAACCAATATTTTAGAGGACGTAGCAAGCAAAGATACTGATCATATGTAACTAGAAAAACCTAAGGAATCCATTGGTACCAACCATGTCATACTAGCTTGTGGGGAAAAATGTTAAATAACGCTCCAAACTTATGCTAAATTTTGACGAGGAAAAACTGTCATGGCCATTTTCAAAGGGGTCCCTTGACCTCTGACCTCCAGATGTGTGAATGTAAATGTGTTCTATGGGTACTCACGAGTCTCCCCTTTACAGACATGCCCACTTTATGAGAATCACATGCAGTTTGGGGCAAGTCATAGTCAAGTCAGCACACTGACACACTGACAGCTGTTGTTGCCTGTTGGGCTGCAGTTTGCCATGTTATGATTTTAGCATATGTTTTTATGCTAAATGCAGTACCTGTGAGGGTTTCTGGACAATACATTGTTTTGTGTTGTTAATTGATTTCCAATAATATTATACTATACTATACTTGACAGCTGAAGTTACTGGTTACTTTGTAGATTAAGATTTTACCAACGAAATACATGATAATCTTAAAAAATATGATGCATTTTGATGGATTATTGCCAATAAGTATATACAGGAACATATTGTAAATACAACATTAAAATGCAGTTTACACATTAATGCATAAGATAGTAGTAAAATAAATATAATATGTACAATAACATTATTCTTTTAATACATTTTTCTAATAACATGTTTGTCTTTTCACTGCATGCATATAACATATGTAGTGATGGAACTAGCTTCAGATCGATCTATTCATCCACGACACACAGGAGTTTATGTTGGTCAAGAAACATATCTTTGTGCAAAATAAAGGTACATGTTTTTATAAAACTGATTTTAATAAGTTTAATAAGTTCTAATATTCTTACAGGGGTTTAAATAATTATATTTCTTCTTCTTATTCTTCTTCGTCTTCTTCTATTTCTTCTTCTTTTACAGCATACGTCATTGTTACGTACTACAATATTCTGAAGGACAATAAAGTATAAGAAAATGAAATTGAAATTGATTGATTAATAACTACAATGGATCTCTGAAAGCCTACATATGTCTGTCCTTGCACATAAAGTCCTCCATCACTGAGGAGCTGATAAAGCAGTCGCTATCTGTGTGTCAGTGTAGTCAGATTATATTACACAACTCTTTTAACAATTCATCTTTTTTTTCAATTAGCAGATTAATTATCATTCATTTATTTATACATGGGGGTCCAATGTGTTTTGCAAATCTGCAAATAATACATTTGAAAAAAGGGTAAAAAAGGACTTCAAACCAGCATTAAAAAACATCTGAAACACAACAAATGGGATAAAATATTAGTCTATAAAACGTCAAACGTCTGTTATAAGTTACAACAGCATATGTTTTCAAATGACTCAATTTTTTCTGATGCGCGGTCCAAAAAAAAAACCCAACTCAAAGCATTAATTCACTTAGCTGTGAAATAGACTGTTTGTGTTTTCCAGTTGATAAATGAGTTAAGCGATTTATCAAAGTTGTCATCTGTTAATGTTCTGTGAGTGATTATTTTGACTAATGTCTCAGCAGCGGCAGCACAGAACCGAGTCTGCAGGCCAACAGAGAGATTATTAAAGGCAAGGAATTAGTTTGTTTAATATTCTCCACTTCAAAACCATGACTTCACTGGTATTGATCAACAAGATATACACCTCTATGTTAATGGTCTGGCTTTGGTTAGATGTCAAAACAATCTATACATAACACACATAACTAAAGCTAATTTGCTGCTATGGGCAATAAAACACTTAAAACCACGTATAGCACCTTTACAGCAGTGATTAACACCACGAGAGCAAAGGGCGTCAGTTGGAGAGTGCATAAGTTCAGTCAACACAGACCACAGAGTCAATAATATCAAAGGGGGCAGCGATAGTATCTGGTAACGGAGCGGCCTCAGACCTCTGTGTGGCATCGATAAAGCTTCATATGATACCGTGCATGCACTAACAGGCTTTCGGTGGGCTCAGTGACCTCTGCTCGCTGATAGCCCCAGTAGAGCCGAGGTATCGGTTGACAATTAGTCCCAAACGCTGGCTGAATTCAAGGAAGTGCACATCGATACGAATGATTGAGAAACGCGGCGCGGTTTACTGTAGCACTTCATTTCTCTGAACACTGCATGGAATCTAAAGGGACCTGTGAGCATTTACAGGCAGCCTGCAGGATGTTTTACTGGGCGATCGACAGCTTTCGTGATTACACATCTCATCTGCCAAACATTAATTATTCAGCCCTCGTTCAGGACTGTAGTGGAGCACGATTTGGGTTAATTTTCTGCAGGATTTGCGGGAGCATTTTATTTAAGGGTAATACTGCTGTGGTAAGTATAAAGGTAGTAGCTGGGGCTGTCAATCAATTCAAATATTTAATTGCGAGTTAATCACGATTAATCACAAATTAATTACACATTTTTTAATCTGTTCAAAATGTACCTTATTAAAGGGAAATTTATCAAGTATTTAATCCTCTTATCAACATGGGAGTGGGCAAATATGCTGCTTTATGCAAAATGTATGTATATATTTATTATTGTAAATCAATTAACAACACAAAACAATGACAGATATTGTCCAGAAACCCTCACAGGTACTGCATTTAGCATGAAACAATATGCTCAAATCATAACATGGCAAACTGCAGCCCAACAGGCAACAACAGCTGTCAGTGTGTCAGTGTGCTGACTTG